>QKWP01003237.1:0-22370 GCA_003550325.1 Gigaspora rosea | reverse complement strand
AAACATGTGCATATATTATGAACCTGAACATGTTCATGAACCTTGAACTGAACCTGAACTGAACTTTTTTTAAGTTCAGGTTCAGGTTCATGTTCAATAATTTTAAGTTCAGGTTTTTTTTAGTATTGAACTTTTATAGCAGGTTCAGGTTCAGGTTCATTGAACCTGAACCTGAACCTCTATTGAACTGAACTGAACTTCGGAACCCTATTCGGAATAGGTCAGATTGATTAAATATTGCCAAGTAGATTTACAATTGAGTTCTGCAAGTGCCTTCAAAACCAGTTTATAAAATATGTAAATTTAAATTAATTTATATTACTTATATAAAAACTGGAATTAAACTTAGAGTAATTTTGTACTAAAAAATCATAAATCATGCTATAAGAAAAACTATGTAATGTTTACATATTCAATCTAAATTTACTTTAATCTGTTTAATTTACAAAATTCTAGTAATTTGGCTGAAATTACTTTAGAAATTACGGAAGTAAAAAGAAAATTTACAAGCGTTACTTATTTTATTAAGTATTATTGGTCATAAGATATTTTACCCAATATTATATTACCATTAAAAAGATACTGGTTTATCTTATTATTTGATAAAAATATTCTGTCAAAACTGGCAAGTCTATTGACTGACTAATTATAGTAGTTCATTCACATGATAAAATCTAAAGTTAATTTTTTATACATTCAGTTTAAATACATACCATAACTATTTTGAACTGTTCAAATGTTTCATACTTATCTTTGAAATAAATATTATGCGATACCAATGATATTTTAATGTGTTTGAATTAATACATATAAAATAATCGAGATTCACAAACATTCCCATAATCTGAATACAGAAAGATCTGTGGGATATGTATATATTGATAAGATCCAGGCTTTGAGATGCATCTATTCATTTGATCTATTTAAACAAAGTGAGATCTCATCATTATAAATTTTGATCATAATGAGTCACAAAATTAAAGCTAATTTTTCTAACCAATGAGAAGAAGTTCATGATGAATTAAAAAGAATTAAAGTTCATAAAAATAATAGTGACAATTTTTTTGTGGCAGCTCAGAGATATATTAATAATAGTATAAAATTTAATCCATTATTTTTTTTTTATTTATCAGCCACTATTTTTTTAATTTATATTCTTGTTAATAGAAGGAAAAAGATCTGCAAGCAGTTCTGCTAATGAATTACATTCAAATATCAAAATTAAAGATAATCAAAATCTGATCTTACCAGAAGATGCCTTAGCACTAGTTTCCACAGCTACTGTATTTGATTATCCAGCTTCAACTTCAGCTCGTATAGCTTCGCTTAACAATATACCTGTCTAGCTAGAAAACCAAAATTTAGTTATACTGAATGAAGATCGAAATTCAATGCTATCAGAAGCATCTTAAAATCACAATTTAATTACTGCTGATTCTTCAGAGCAAACAATTACCACTCATTTAAAGGTCCCTCCTGAAAATATACCCACCCAGCTACAACAACAAAATATTAATATCAATATAAATACTAAGGATAATCAGAATTGAAAAAATATACTGAAAAAACTGCCATTTTTTAGCAATAATTGCTGCATTAACTGTATTTAGTATTCTTCTTGCGATGGTAATTAATTAACTTTGCTGATTCATACCTTTAAAAATTTTTATTAAAAAGTTATTATTTATTATTTTGAATAGAACAAAGATCAAATCTGGAAAAATAAAATTAACATTTTTAATAGCAACTGGAAATACATAAGTAAATTATATGATAAAATTTGATATTCAATTAAATACTAACAATATTATTATATAGTTATTTGATAAAGTTCATGAAACACTGGCTCAAACATTTTCTGAACAAGTAAGTACTTTTTATATTTTTAGGAATTTTTAATATTTATTCTAATTAATATATTGTATAGGTTAAAAAATCAAATTTATATCAAACAACCGAAAAAGCTTATAAAGAGTTCAAGATTGAATATGATGTTATTTTGAGAATTTTAAAGACCTTGAAATTAACCATAAGAATACAAAACAAGAACTTGAAACTGCAATGAAAGAAAATATGAAACTTGACAAAAAATTCTCACTAAAGAAGCAAGAGATCGAAGCCACCAATAAAGAAAATGCAACCTTGACAAAAAACTCATACTAAAGGAACAAGAGCTAGAAACTGTCAATAAAGAAAATGCTAACCTTGACAAAAAACTTTCAATAAAAAAACAAGAGCTTGAAGTTGCCAAGAAAGATAATGCGAACCTCAACAAAAAACTTACACTTAAGGAGCAAGAGCTTGAAACCTCCAAAAAAGAAAATCTGAACTTTGATAAGAAACTCTCAATAACAAAAGAAGAGCTTGAAACTGCCAAGAAAAAAAATGCGAGCCTCAACAAAAAACTTACACTTAAAGAGCAAGAGCTTGAAACCTCCAAAAAAGAAAATCTGAACCTTGCCAAAAAACTCTCAATAATAAAAGAATAGCTTGAAACTGCCAAGAAAGAAATCAAGTAATTAGGGTATTGAAACAAGCTTATAAAGAACTTGGAGAATCTTGTACCAAATTAAAACAAGAAAAAATTGAAAAAGAGACAATAGAACATCAAGAAATATTAAAAAAGGCGAAAAAATTTTTAAATGATAATGAAGAATGTTAGTTTTTTATAACAATTTACGGTATCTTTTTTTTTTAATTATTAATTATGAATTTGGTAAATAATTTTATACATCAGTTCATCTTGAGTTTGAATGCTATAATGAACAAAAAAAAGAAAAATATAATTAATACAACTTATAATTTCTTCAATAAAAAATTTCAAACAATAAAATTATAAAACCTTACTAGTGTAGAAATTTGGACCTTATACAAAACTAAATTGATTAATTTTACTCTATACAATTAAATCTTAAATTCTTATCTTGAGAAGAAATTAATTCATGAAGTTATCTGGCCTGTATCAACATATAATCTGGTTCGCATTAAATGTGTCATATGTTGATCAGCCAATTAAATCAAGCGAAGACGCGTAAAACTTTTAAATAAAGGCAAACCCAATTTGGAATTAAGCTAGTTAATATAAAAACAAAAGGAGTCCAGATTAGATTCTATTCCTGATAGAAATGAATCTCAATTGGTAAACCAAATCAGTAGTTGTCTATATAAAATTTTACAATTGGTCTTTGTTAATAAATTTTATTATAAAATATATTCAATGAAACATGATAATTAAAATTTACAGGGTGTGGTGACATAGTGTAGTTGGATAGTTGTCACCCCCAAGTAGTTGTAGCAAAGGTACAGAGTTCGAATCCCACTAGAGACAATTTCGAAGAATTTACCTGTGTTAGGGTAGAGACATTTATCACCTGATTTTTTAGGGGAGGAGGGGGTCAGAGGGATTATCAGGTGCTATATAATATAGTTTTATTAGCCAATCAAAATTGCCCAAAATAACTATATAAAATTTTTAATAATAATAATTAAAAATATTAAAAGTTTATTTTAATTAATCTTTGAAAATGATTTGCACTAAGTAAACTTGTTTAGCATCCAAAAATACATTAAATCGGCATAATTATTTTTATTTTACTTGAATTTTAAATATTAGATGCATAATTTTTGTTTTTTGATCAAAAAAGTCAAATTTAAGCATCTTTTCTCCAAATTTCAAGTAAAATAAAAATAATTATGCCGATTTGATGTATTTTTAGATGCTAAACAAGTTTACTTAATGCATAAAGTTAGAATTTATTAATAAAAATTTGCAANATTTTCTGAACAAGTAAGTACTTTTTATATTTTTAGGAATTTTTAATATTTATTCTAATTAATATATTGTATAGGTTAAAAAATCAAATTTATATCAAACAACCGAAAAAGCTTATAAAGAGTTCAAGATTGAATATGATGTTATTTTGAGAATTTTAAAGACCTTGAAATTAACCATAAGAATACAAAACAAGAACTTGAAACTGCAATGAAAGAAAATATGAAACTTGACAAAAAATTCTCACTAAAGAAGCAAGAGATCGAAGCCACCAATAAAGAAAATGCAACCTTGACAAAAAACTCATACTAAAGGAACAAGAGCTAGAAACTGTCAATAAAGAAAATGCTAACCTTGACAAAAAACTTTCAATAAAAAAACAAGAGCTTGAAGTTGCCAAGAAAGATAATGCGAACCTCAACAAAAAACTTACACTTAAGGAGCAAGAGCTTGAAACCTCCAAAAAAGAAAATCTGAACTTTGATAAGAAACTCTCAATAACAAAAGAAGAGCTTGAAACTGCCAAGAAAAAAAATGCGAGCCTCAACAAAAAACTTACACTTAAAGAGCAAGAGCTTGAAACCTCCAAAAAAGAAAATCTGAACCTTGCCAAAAAACTCTCAATAATAAAAGAATAGCTTGAAACTGCCAAGAAAGAAATCAAGTAATTAGGGTATTGAAACAAGCTTATAAAGAACTTGGAGAATCTTGTACCAAATTAAAACAAGAAAAAATTGAAAAAGAGACAATAGAACATCAAGAAATATTAAAAAAGGCGAAAAAATTTTTAAATGATAATGAAGAATGTTAGTTTTTTATAACAATTTACGGTATCTTTTTTTTTTAATTATTAATTATGAATTTGGTAAATAATTTTATACATCAGTTCATCTTGAGTTTGAATGCTATAATGAACAAAAAAAAGAAAAATATAATTAATACAACTTATAATTTCTTCAATAAAAAATTTCAAACAATAAAATTATAAAACCTTACTAGTGTAGAAATTTGGACCTTATACAAAACTAAATTGATTAATTTTACTCTATACAATTAAATCTTAAATTCTTATCTTGAGAAGAAATTAATTCATGAAGTTATCTGGCCTGTATCAACATATAATCTGGTTCGCATTAAATGTGTCATATGTTGATCAGCCAATTAAATCAAGCGAAGACGCGTAAAACTTTTAAATAAAGGCAAACCCAATTTGGAATTAAGCTAGTTAATATAAAAACAAAAGGAGTCCAGATTAGATTCTATTCCTGATAGAAATGAATCTCAATTGGTAAACCAAATCAGTAGTTGTCTATATAAAATTTTACAATTGGTCTTTGTTAATAAATTTTATTATAAAATATATTCAATGAAACATGATAATTAAAATTTACAGGGTGTGGTGACATAGTGTAGTTGGATAGTTGTCACCCCCAAGTAGTTGTAGCAAAGGTACAGAGTTCGAATCCCACTAGAGACAATTTCGAAGAATTTACCTGTGTTAGGGTAGAGACATTTATCACCTGATTTTTTAGGGGAGGAGGGGGTCAGAGGGATTATCAGGTGCTATATAATATAGTTTTATTAGCCAATCAAAATTGCCCAAAATAACTATATAAAATTTTTAATAATAATAATTAAAAATATTAAAAGTTTATTTTAATTAATCTTTGAAAATGATTTGCACTAAGTAAACTTGTTTAGCATCCAAAAATACATTAAATCGGCATAATTATTTTTATTTTACTTGAATTTTAAATATTAGATGCATAATTTTTGTTTTTTGATCAAAAAAGTCAAATTTAAGCATCTTTTCTCCAAATTTCAAGTAAAATAAAAATAATTATGCCGATTTGATGTATTTTTAGATGCTAAACAAGTTTACTTAATGCATAAAGTTAGAATTTATTAATAAAAATTTGCAAATTATAAGATTTTATAGAATTTTATTAATAAAATTCTATAAAATCTTATGATTTACAAAATTTTACTAATTAATTCTAACTTTATGTACTAAGTAAACTTTTTTAGCATCTAAAAAGATATCAAAACAACATATTCTTTTTTTATTTTACTTGAAATTTGGAGAAAAGATGCTTAAATTTGACTTTTTGATCAAAAATCAAAAATTATGTATCTAATATTTAAAATTCAAGTAAAATAAAAATAATTATGCCGATTTGATGTATAATTGGATGCTAAACAAGGTTACTTAGTGCATAAAGTTAGAAGTATTTAATAAAAATTTGTGAATTATAAGATTTTATAGAATTTTATTAATAAAATTTTATAAAATCTTATGATTAACAAAATTTTACTAATTAATTTTAACTTCATACATTAAGTAAACTTGTTTAGCACTAAAATATACATATAAACATATTCAAACTAAGACCAGCTTGCAGATTTTGGACCAAATCTAAACCAAACTCAGACTTGACTAAGGTTTGGGTCCGGTTTGTATATATTATTAGCTTGAATTTGATTGGCTAGTTTAGTATCAGGTGGGAGAGGGGTAACCTCTTAAGAGGTGGAAATCATCTGATAAATGTCTCTACCCTTACGGTAACCCGAATTTACAAATCTGTTTCCTAGGTTATACCAACTCATATTGGGAGCTTTGGCGCTGCATTACGCACAGAACTGGGCACGTAGATCCTGGGGAGCACAGGCGCTATGTTATACACAGAACCATAGGACAAAGGGAAACCATACTTGGCAAGTCCCGAGTAGAGAGGTAGCCGGACTTTCGACGGTACCTAATAGGAATCAGACGGGGACTGGCCAGCAGTGGATTGACCAGAAGCAGACTTACGACAAAAGTGTTTATGCTGGACCCTACTAACTGGACCGCCGGGGTCGCACCAAAGGAAAAGGACATGTGTTTCAGAATCATGTACTAGGGGAAGGGAGCTCCTGGGTTCGCTAGGCAAACCAACCTTTCCGGGTCCTCGGATTGGAAGTAGGAAGGCAACCGGGAAAGAAAGCTTCTGGATGAAAGAAACCGAAAAAAGAATAGGACGGTACTAGGGTCAGGTGAACTCTACAAGGGCAGAAGTAGGTAGTGATAGTGGTTAGGTAACCACTCCTAACTGCAAGTGTTGGTTTTGGCAAATGCGTATACTACCAAAGTGTAGATGATACCTGTGTGGGACAGGAACTGCTCTACCAAGTTTCCCACTAGGATAAACTAGTCCTAAAGGACTGGTTAGCATCTGGAACAGTGTTCCAGTGATACAAGACGGGCTGACAGGAGGCAAAGAACAGAGGGTTTAAATAGGCAATGCCAGTATGTGAGTTGCAGGTATAACAGCTAGTATAGAACCTTTGGGTAGCTACTTAAATAGGCAACCAAAAGTTGCAGGTGAGGCTAGTTGTACTCTCGACAATGTACAAATGTCGGATGTCCCTCCATGTAGGATGTCTGGGGTCTGATTATCTTGAATAAAAAAGCTCTCCCTCGAAGTGGGCACTTTGATTTGGAAAAAAAAAATTAAAATTTACAAATACGTAAAAATATTAAAATTCTATTTCTTTGATTTCTCCTGTCCATTCTTTATTCCAACACCTGTAAGTTTTGGGATATTGCTTGTGCTCATAGTAATATTTAGCTCTATATTTTTGCGAACAATTAGGACATTTGAACTGTCTTTCCCATTTTCACTTGCAATATCAACTGACAGTGGCCATTTATCTGCAAAAATATATTTTTTTTTGTTTATGAAATTATACTTGATTGAATCTTTACCCTAACCGTTTTTTTGATCTAAAGTAAATACTATTATTATCACTCATAATATCATAAATACAAAATGAAATTATTTAAATTTGCCTTACGAGGCATTGTTAAAATAGGTAATTTTGATATTAGTACAATGTGTGTTGTTTTTTTTGTTTTTTGGTTATAATATGACAAAAAATCAACTCTATCGATCTAATGTATTATATAATAATTTAATTATTGGAAATAGCATATATAATATTTAAAATCAGATTTCCAGTTATTTATTTATAAGGTAGCTGCACAATGAAGTTGCGCTAAAACCAGGAACGGAAAATAGGTCATATTTAAGATTTAATTGAATTTACAAGCATATACAATATTGTCCATACATAAAGTATCTCCAAAAAAAAACAGAAAAAGTTCATGAATAAGTGCCATGGTACTTTATGCAAGGTCGATGCTATAAATTATTGTAATTATTGAATTATACTGCTATAATTAATTAAATTACGGATATGCTGTAATAATTAATGATCTAAAATGTAAAACATATCACCACAAATTATATTACAATAATTCGGATCCATGCCATTTCACTGCCAAGTAATTTACTGATAAGATTAATTTACCCATGATTTCTGAAATCGTTTCGGTATCGTCTTATGAATCTTCTAGTTCTTCAGAAATTAGATCGCTATTTTCAGAATGAATTTCCAAAGACAATGAAGTGTTAGGTGGCTTTTAGAATAAAACTGAAAGAACTTCAGGAAAAGACAGCTGTAGTCATTAATAAGTTTTTTTTTAAAAATTGCACTAACCTTAACCCTAACCCTAAGCTCAACTCTAACAATAATAACAGAATTTCTTATTAGTGAAATGAACTTTCGATGAATTAATCTAATGAAAATGTAATGACTAATCAACCTATAAAAAGTAGACAGATGTCAAGCCACTTGTTCCAATCATAGAGTTTTAATATGGACAGACATATACCAGTACGATCACATGAAATGTGGAGGGATCATTCTGTTCAACTTTTTGGTGCGCTATCCCTTAGATTGTAATACAGGCAAATTTGCCTGCGTATTTTAAAATTTTTAATAAAATTTTAAATATTGATTTTAGCCATATCTTTTCTAAGTAAAAAATATTCTTTAAGTTTTGTTTTAGTAACTTTGTTATAAAATTTTTTTAAAATCATTAGAAAACTTTAATATAATAAATGTTTAAAGTTCTTGTATTGGCATTTTTACTATTAAAATTTTTCTTTAGATTTTTTCAAATTTTATATGTTCCCGTCTATAAAAAAAATCTTTACTTCTAATACAAGTCTTAATTTTTACAAGTAAATCATTAAAGTTGCAATAATGAAAGTTGTCATCCTTTATATAAACTACAATATTGTCTTAAGAACTATAGTTCTAAAACTAAAACTAAATAAGATCGCAGAAAAATTGTAATAAAATTTTTTAAAAAAATTTTTTCTTAAAATTATCTATTTTCAGCTTATATGTAACTATAATTTATTTTCTTATAATATAAAAACTAATTTTGCAAAAAAGTAATCCTTATTTTCAAATATAATTGTACAAAGTTTTATTTAATTATTTTAGTATTTTAAAAAAGTAAATCAGAGCTAAAAAAGTGCAAAAACGCAGGCAAATTTGTCTGTGTTCTACTACAATCTAAGGGATAGTTTTTCCTGTTTAGAAGGTATTATGGTTATCTCTTTTTTCCATTTATGGTATAGTTCAAGATTTTTAGAACATATTCGCTATGTAATTTAATTACATGGCGAATATGTTCTAAAAATCATAAACTATACCATAAATGGAAAAAAAGAGAACCATAATATCTTCTAAACAGGAAAAAATATAGTGTACCAAAAAGTTGAACAGAACCATCCCTCCACATTTTATGTAATAGTACTGGTATAATCTAATAAGCTCGTCAACAAAGTAACAGAGCAGTCATTATTGCAGATCATATAGATGTTTGTCATTTATAGTTAGTTTAGTGCTTGAGGCTTATTGTTTAATAGCGCAGATTTGTTTGTTGTAGGTTTCTATGAATATCGGTAAATAGGACATTGTTATCCTATATCCACTTCTTCAAAGATATTAGGTAACTAGAGTGATCTTAGACAGTGAACACTTTGTGTAACTTCAAACTTTTGTTACTGTGGTATATCTAAGTCAGTATGGCGTTTTTAAGAAAACTTAACAAAGAAGATTTAAGGCAATTTGCAATTACGAAAGAGGCTACAATTAAAAGTATATGAGGATACTAATAACTGTTTGATTTGTGTAGTTAATAGTTGTTTTTATTATTGAAAGAGTATGAAGACTCGATGTTGAACTTGGGGTCCACATCGGCCGCTTTTATACTTTTTGAAATTTTACAAATGTAACGGTCAATATCTTTTACATGTGTAATATGTACTATAACTATTATTAATAAAATATATAGTATAACTAGTATAAATATAATATATGTAATAAATAATATAAATGTAATAAATAAAATATCTAGAATATAAGCTATAAATATGACATCTTTTAGATATGTCAGATCTACGATTTTTGTCCGCAGCAATCGCCTAGCCAATCAGATCGTTGGTCTATTAATAAGTTTAGGAGTAAATATTTGACAACTCCTATTTTGGCAACCAGAGGTCGTACAGAGATGTACCATAGCTCGTTAGAACCGTCTCGGTGAGCTGAGTCGAATGGCGGTGGTTTCATTTAATTTGGATTAGTGGATCATAGGTTATGATCACTTTTGTGTTTTTTCTATAGGTCAACAACATATTAAAGTTTGGCTAAGTGTATGAATGGGTGGTTGTGCGCACGCGGATGTTAAGGAATGAAGTTGTCTTTGGTTTTGCTATCGCTCAGCTTGGTAAAAGCTGGCTCTATCTCCCGCCCACGCACTCTATTTTTAAGTGGACTGCAAGTATTAGTAGTATCAGTCACAACTATAGTAGATATTTGTAGTCTGTTTTTTTTGGCTTCATGGCTAATGGCAGTGAAAGGACTAGTGATGCCACCGAAATTGATTTTTAAAAAAGGCCTATTTCGTCTTCATTAGAGAAAATTAAAATTTTTTATAAGGAAGAGCAAATAAAATTTATATAGATATGTTCCTTATAATTTCGTCTATTCAAAAAAAGTATCAAATAATTTCGTCTTTCAAGTAAAATAGGTCAAAAACAATTTCGTCTTCAAATTTTAATTTCGGGGTTTAGAACCCGAAATGCTTTTGTCCTTATGTATAGAAAGGACTATCAGTAGCAATTTTTGGGTTCCACAGCTGCAAGGGCAGTGCAGCAACCCTTATTAGTGACTAGTTAGGCTTCTCAGCTGCAGTGGCAGTGCAAGGACCTTATTAGTGAATAGTTAGACTCTGCGGCTAGAGTGGCAGTGCAATGACCTAATTAGTGAACAGTTAGGCTCCGCAGCAGTGCAAGGACCTTGTTAGTGAATATTTAGGCTCCATGGCTGCAGTGGTAGTGCAAGGACCTTATTAGTGAATATTTAGGCTTCACGGCTGCAGTGGCTGTGCAAGGACCTTATTAGTGAATATTTAGGCTCCGCGGCTGCAGCGGCAGTGCAAGGACCTTATTAGTGTAAGTTAGAATCTGCAGCTGCAGTGGCAGTGCAAGGAGTTTATTAGTGAATATTTAGGCTTCAGGCTACAATGATACAAGGACCTTATTAATGAATAGTTAGGCTCCGCGGCTGCAGTGGCAATGTAAGGTCGTTATTAGTGAATAGTAAGGCTCCACAGCTGAGTGGCAGTGCAAGCAACTGAAATAGATACTGCAAGATGACACCTGATTCTCTTTTTATCTATATACGTATGTTAGCTATCTTGCCTTTGTTGCGGTTTCATGTAGTAGGCAGGATGTGGTGGGACCTTGGAGTTTAGAGAATTTTGGAACCAAAAGTCAGCAGTTTATGCGTCTAAAAGGTTGGGAGAATGATTGGTACAGGTTCAGTCACTTTTCATAGACTAGAGGCTTTGTCATAGGTATTGAGTTTCGAGTATGTAACACTACAGCTTGTTTGGATAGCGAACCTATTCCCATATGTTGTTTCATATATAGAAATAAAGTAGCTGATCGAGCAATAATAATTTTAAATAAATCTACGTTAGCTTTATTTGTATACAATATGTAATATAAACCTTTAGCATTTCACTATGAAAATAAACCTTTGAAAATGCGCAAGTCACAAGGCAATCCGAAAATGCCTGTTAAAACGGAAAAAGAAAGATTTACGATCACACTGACCAACCAAATACAAGATTTTGTGGACGTACATCATTTCAGATGGCTGTAAACTATACCCTTCATTTCACTTCCGTGAAACTCTGTTCCTGGTATTCATGCATATCATATATAAAAACTACAATATATATATGTACTATAGAAAACTTGTAGATCTTGCAAATATTTTATCTATACTGGTTTATCTTATCTTGACAGAATTTACGCTGACCAATTAGAATGCAAATATCGAATCGATTCAATCCAAAGTTTTTAATTTACTTTGTAAATCACTTTTAATATTGGATATGCCCAGCCTAAATTATTCAATATTACTCTGCATTAAAAATTCAAATCATTTTTATGTGATATCACACTTTTTTCAAGCATCATGCGCATTAATGTTAGAATTTATAAAACAATATCTATAAATAAATTTAATAATATTTTATGGCATATATTTTAGATTACAGTATTGCTATGCAGTATCATACTTTTTTTAAGCATCATGCACATTAGCTATTAAATAGATTTTTGTCGCTATACCGGTTTATATTAAAAGAAATATTTTTAACATTGGTTTTTTTTTTTACAATTGTATTGGCTATATATTTAATAAAATATCACTAATTTATATATGCCACGAATTTCAATGTACTGACTAATCTAGTTAAAGTAGAGAAACTAATTTATATATAACTTATACTAATGTTTCGTGTGAAACCTAATTATTTCGCCTGATCTGAATCCGAAATATAGGCGATATTAATTTTGCCAAACGTTTAAATTTATGAAATTACTGAAATTTCGATAAGATCTGAAATTTTGAACTCAATCCGTAATTATCCGAAACTATATTAAACACATGAGTCAAAATCTGGCCAATAGTATTTAAGTATTTTTGTACGTACAGTACATAGCCTGAGTCATTACGTTAGGTTATATGTACATACAACGTATATATCGGTTCAGTTATATCAGTGAAGTTAATGCATAAGAGTTTATTTAATTTGTAATATTACATAAAATATGTAGTATACGTAATAAAGTTAAACTTTGTATAAAGGGATACAAAAAGAATGAAATGATTAATAATTGATGGGTTCTTTTTCCTAATAAAAGTAATGAGTAAAATACATACCTTGTGTTGAGCATCATTAGTATCAAAGTGAAGATGAGGAATGGTATAACGAATATAAAAATAAAAGTAAAATTTTATGACTTGCTGAGTTAGATTTCAAGTGGATACTGGCCATTTGCTAATTCTAGTAATGTGCCTTAAATTTAATAGAATGACAAAACGTTATAATTGAAAATTTGTAAAAAATATACTGTGAACGATTTATGAATAGATGCATAGCAATAAAACGCACATATGAGAGTGTAATTGAATGGAACCTATTTGATAGACTGAGAATTTTGGCTTTATATTTCCTGTAAACTGGTTAAACAGCATGATAAATTTATGGCTGTTATGAACTATCTAGCACCGTACACTCAAGGCAATAATAGAAGTCTTCAAGATCTTACCTGGTATATAATCTTACAATTTATCTGATTTTGTTAAATCAAAAACTTACACCAGTGCTGATATTTATGATTTGGTATTATTTTGGCAAATATGTCAACAGGACAGAGATCTTTGATAGTCATGAATTTCGCCCAGAGTTTGCACATAGAACTTCTGAGTATTACGTTTTCCCAAGAACAATTTCATTAAATCTTGTTTTTTTTTTAAGAATGTCGAATGTAAGTTACTATAAAGGGTTCTATCATCATGCACTTTGTTAGATTCAAAAATTTATGCCAATTTGTATATATTGGACTATCGGAATATTGGATTTATATCAGATTTATATCAGATTTTCATCTTAATTTTGGAATTTAGGATTATCATTTCGGACTATTCATTAAAATCTGAAATATTTCGGAATTGGAAATATAATTTAGCCCAAAACATTAACTTATACATTACTAATTTATACATATTCAAAAACATATTAAATTGAAACAACTGATATCATGCGTAAAAAAAATTATACATCAATATCATGCATAAAACATTTAAAATAAAAGTAAAATAAAACTTTAGGAGTAATATTGAAAAGATTCAATGTGAAATCTTCTTGAAAACTAAACATCAGTAAAAAATAGCTTCTCTATTACCAACCGAAGTTTTCTGTGAAATATTTAAAAATTTAAAGAATAATTACAAAGACTTATTTTCATGCCTTCTTGTTAACTGTAAATGGTACAGAATTATTGTACTGATATTATGGAGTAAACCTTATTTTAAAGATATAAGAGTCATCAAATTATATCTTTCTAAATTGGAACAATCATTTAAAATTAACATTCGGGAGCCACTATTTGACTATGCAAGTTATATTACGTCCATCAATAGTCAAAGTTTGACCAATGGGGTATTAAATTTTCTTAACAAATATGAAAAGTTATTCTGATTCGGCTGCTTCTTTAATTCCAATGTTGTTTATAAAACAAAGTAAGGAAGTAGAAACTCAGGGCCTTTCAAAAAATAATCTTGGTTCTTTTGGAAGAGAAGAAATAGTAGAAGCACTTTTCAAAAACAAAACCAAATTAGTTTATTTGAATCTTTAAATAATCAGCTTGGCTCTGATGTAGGAAAAGCATTAGCAAATGCTCTTTGTGAAAACAATATCTTAACTTCTTTAGATCTTTATCTTAACCATCTTGGGTCTGAGGGTGAAAAAGCAATAGCTAATGCACTCCACAAAAACAAAGGGTTAAAATCATTAGATCTTTCATATAATAAACTTGGAAATAATGTGGGAAAAGAATTAGTAAAAGTATTTCACATGAACACAACTTTAACCACACTGAAATTTAATGGTAATGAATTTAATCCTGAAATAGAGAAACAATTAGAAGAAAAAATTAAAAGTTACAGTTTAGATATAGAGTTTAATTCTGATAATAATAGCATCGTAACTATTTGTTGATTTAATTTTTTACAATTTTTCTTTAATGAGAAAATTTATTTTGTTAATTAGTGAATGAAGTTCTCTTTGATTAGTTTTATTTTCATTTATTTTGTTGAAATAAAATTCCCATGACTTTCGACCAAATTCGTTGGAATGGGTCAGATTGATAAATATTGCCAAGTAGATTTACAATTGAGTTCTGCAATTGCCTTCAAAACTGGTTTATAAAATATGTAAATTTAAATTAATTTATATCATATTACTTATATAAAAACCGAAATTAAACTTAGAGTAATTTTTATATTACTATTAAAAAATAGTATTAAAAAATCGTAAATCAAGCAGTTTCTATTCATGAATTGAACTTTAAATTAAAGTAGTTTTTTATATTATAGTTTTGATCAAAAGAGATAATCTCTCAGTAAATTTATAAACAGTCATTTTTTAGGCACATAATTTTGAAGTCTAAAAAGCTTATCCTACATGAGATTCTACCAAGATAAGTTCAATATAGTTAAGAAAAGCTAAGTAATGTTATATAATTATTTTAAATTTACATTGATCTGCTTAATTTACAAAATTCCAGCCTGTGTTATATGAATTATATTTCAGTACATTTCAAAAGAGATAATCTCTTAGTAAATTTACGAATAGAAGAATTTTTGGTATTTTTTAAAGTATGTAATATATATATACCTGAAAAGTTTATCTTACATAAACTACAAGTCTATTGACTGACCCTTATACAGTTCATTTATTGAATTCCCACTTTAAGAAGTTTTTTCTGTGGGTATGTACTGTTTAGGTCCAGGCTTTAGATGCATGCGCTTATTTAAAGAAGGTGAGATCTAAAAGTCTTGACATCAATTTCGAAACCTTTTTGCAATAAGTAAAATCAAAATTCATGCATTAAAAAACTCTTTAACATGCGAAAGTTATCAAAATTATCTTCACTATTTTCTGAACCTATCTCTTCATTTGAAAATATTAAAACCTCTCAATTTAGTAAACAATCAAGTGAAGTTTATAAATTATTAAAAAGAATTAAAAATGTAAACAAATATGATGACAATTTATTTTTTGCAGCTCAGAAATTTATTAATGGTATATAAAAAATATAATAATTCATTATTTTAATTATCAAAAGATATAATTTTTTATTTTATACATTTAAATAATAAATAGATTTATATAACGAATCAAAACTGGAACAACACATCATAAGCAAATTCTTATGAAAGATAATTAGAGTGGCTCCACAGAGACAATCGACGATCATCTTAATTCAAACCAATCATCGACTTCTAATTCTTGCTCAGAGTTATCTATTAGTCGATGCACGGATTATTCAGAAAATTTAGAAACTTATCGAACTACAGAGAATTTAACAAACTCAACTATTGCATTAGATAATTCAAGTCAAAATTACTGCTCGAACTTTAATGATTCAACTGCAAATTCAGTTAATGGAATTACTGATAACATTTTAAAACAAAGTCCACCAATTATAGACCAACAACAAGTGATCAATATTTTTCGTAATGGTAATCAAGGTTATAAAAAATATATTACCAAGGTTATCTTACTTTTTGCTTTAGAAATCATCACAAATATGATTAAGGTAATTATATTATATCAGGGTGAAACCTGCGCAGCTAGCTAGTAAAATCTGCTTTGATCATAGGGTTTGAGTGAAATCCACGTTAATATAGTGTGTTTTATAAGTTAACGCAAATTTCACCCTTATGTAATCTGCATAGCTGATTTTTCTGGCTAGCTGCGCGGGTTTTACCCTGTCATATTATATTAATTAAATTAATTAAATTAATATCTCTCTTATATTTAATATTATTGAACAGAAAAATTACGATACTGTTAGAGATACAATTGGACTAGCAAACCATGTATGTGAGAAATATTATAGATTTTACTCTCACACAATAACCTATAAGATAGCAACGTCTATTAAATTTAAATCATGTTTTTGCATCATTGTCTAGTACTACAAAAATTTATTTAGTATTATTTTTGAACAAATAAGCATTTCTTGGATTTTACTATTATTAAAACAAAATAATGACTTATTACTCTTATTATTATAATGTAGTTAAGACTTTTTGCGATCACTAGAGAATTTCAAGAACAAAATTCAAATCTCTTGTCACAGAATAAAGTATTACAAATAAAAATAATGAGGTTGAAGAAAAAATCACGCCCTAGGAACAGATATCACAAATCTAAAGGTAAAAAATAAAAAAACTGAAGAACGCAACCGCGCTCTGGAAACAGAAAATACAAATCTTAGAGTAAATAATAAAGAGGTTGAAGAAAAAAATCGTGCTCTAGAAAAAAATATCACAAAACTAAAGATAAAAAAATAAGAAACTGAAGAACGCAACCACACTTTGGAAACAGAGAATACAAATCTTAAAGTAAATAATAAAGAGGTCAAAAAAAGGAATCACATCCTAGGAAAAGATATAACAAAACTAAAGGTAAAAAATAAAGAAACTGAAGAATGGAACCACGCTCTGGAAACAGAGAATACAAATCTTAAAGTATATAATAAAGAAACTGAAAAAAGAAATCATGCCATAGAAACAGACAATACAAATCTTAAAGTAAACAATAAAGAAACCAAAGAAAGGAACCAGGCCTTAGAATCACAGAATATAATTTTAAAAAATGAAAATGCAAATTTAAAATTAAAGGATAAAGATCATGCAAAACTCAAAATATGCAGTTCTAGAATCAGAACACGAAAATCTTAAATCATCATATAATGATCTAGAAGATCACAAAATTAGAAATTAAACTTGGGGATATCAGTAAGAAATACAGTGATCTTCTCACAGAACATTTGAATCTAGAAGTAATTTATGCCGCACTACAAGATAGTTATAAAGCTTTACAAGCTAAGGACGGAAATAATGAAGAAGAAATTAAAAATTTGAAAAAAGAATTGAAAGAAACACGAGAAGAGAAAGATAAAGTAAAAAAAAGACTTGTTAAAGATTATTGAAGACCAGAATAAAGAAATTAAAGAAAAGCATGAGATAATAGAAAAATTAAATATTGAAAAGGTAAAACTTATAATGGAACAAAAAAAGAAAAAATTTAGTTAAATAGTTCATTAGAAAACTCTGCTTAATAATTTGTATTGCGGGTAATGTATCAATAAAAAAATTATCAAACAATATACAGTCAACCCTCCATAAATGCAACTCGTAGGGACAAGCCTACAACGTGCATTTAGGGAGGTTTGCATTTAGAGAGGGCCAATTAAATTGCAGCTTTTAAAAATTAGATCATCAAGTTTGTGTAATTTCTACTACAACTGTATAACCTATCTTAAATACTAAAATTTGATTGGCCACGTGCATTTAGGGATTAGTGTGATATAAAATGTTATTCAAGAGAACGTGCATTTACAGAATATAGAACGTGCATTTAGCACTAATAACATTTTACAGAATAGAAAAAACGTGCATTTAGGGAGGTATTGCATTTATGGAGGTTGCATTTATGGAGGGTTGACTGTATATGTTTCTTTTTTTTACTTTATATAAAAAAGTTTAAAACTGTAAATCAAAATACTTAACGATCAGTACACAGATTTACTAACAGAAAACGCAATGGATGAAGAAATCATAAAAAAGCTGAAAAAAGAAATTAAAGAAAACAATTAACGAAAAAGATAAAGTAGAAAATGATTTATTAAAGATAATTAAAGAACAGAAAGAAGAAATTAAGGCAATGAGTAAGTTGATAGCCAAATTAAATGCTGAAAAACTAGATCGTATAATGAAACAAAGAAAGAAAAAATGTGATTAAATACTAACTTAAATAAAACTATATGGACTTAATGTTGGGAAAATGTCAGCATTAAAATTTATTTATAAATTCTTAAATTCTTATCTTGTGTGGAATTTTTAATTTGTTATCTGGGTTGTGTTATCTGGCTCGCATTATTAAGTGGGCCAAATATAGAAAATGCATTATGTGATAAAATCTAATGAATCGAAGTGAAGTTGAGAAATTCACCGCATGCATGTCTAAATATCAAAAATAGTAACTGACTGATTATTTGAACATGTTTCTGAAAAAAAATATTTTTAGTGTTATATCGAAAGCTTTCGAATATTCTTCTGGCATTTTTTCCAAGTGTCAAGCATAGCTGTTATGGCTATTAAAACAAAGTATTTAAACTAAATTATTCTTGAAATACATTTGATCGAATTTTGGATTTATTTTTTTTCGCTTATTCAAATTTTGGATCTTTATTATTTTTCGTTTCAATCGAATTTTGGATCAGCTAATGAATGTTTTTAGATTATTTATCTATTTTTTTAATAAAAAATAAAAGGCTATCAAAATGGGATAATTAAATCACATGACAGAAATAAACCCATAAAAAAGTTAATAAGTAAGTATACAATGAGAGCAATCATAATTATTTGAAAAATATATAATGTAAAAAAAAGAAGAACAAATAAGAAAGTATAAAATAATAGTAGTCATAGTTATTTGGAAATAGAATCTATATTCATATTTATTTTCATTATTCAAATGCCAATTTTACTTTTCAAAGACTGAGCTTTAATTTCCAAATAATGAATTTCATTTTCCAATTCTTGTAATTATTCTTGCTATTAGATTAATTCATTGGATTAAGTAAAATCTTATAATAGTAAATCTAATTAAATAAAATATATTAGTAAAAATAACTTTTTTTTAACAATTATACGAAATTTACTTATAATTCATTTCTTCAAATAATGTATCGACTGGTGACAAGTTAATTTTTGCACTTCACTTTAGAATTTCTTTTGACTTAACATTAATGACAAATCTTAGATGATTAACAAAATCAATAATAAGAAGTGGTACCAATAGTGTTATATGAAATTTTATTTCGAGGTAAGTACTAATAGTTTTGTATCCCTTAAACTGTTCAGGTTCAGCATGCAAATTTGCCTGCTTAAATTTTATAAATTCATGTCTGATCTATTTTTTTTAAAAATAAAAATATTTTATAATTTTTTTTTTAAATAAAAACTATGATTATATACTATTTAAAACTTTATTTTATTTACTTAATATTTATAAAAAATTTGAGGTTGCTTATAAAAGAAAATTTTATAATTTTTTAAAAAAATTTTAATTTTAAAAATTTTTTCCTTTTTTTTTAGTTTTACTTAATAAAAATTTAAGATTTAACCCCTATTACCTTAATCCAAAGTTGTATATCTTGATCAAAATTAAAGATAGAATAATAAAATTTAAATATATTATTTATAAAAGGAATATCTTTAATTTTATTCAATAAATAGGAGGGGTCAAGCTTAAAAAAATTTTAAGAAAACTCAAAAAAACTTTTTAAAAATAATTTTAGCGGGAAAATTTGCCTGCTAGATGGTTTAAGGGATAGGGAAACGAAATAAAAAAAAGGCTGGAACAGCAAAAATGCCCTGTTTAAATTAATGCCAAATTTGGTTTAAATTCATGTAGTATTTTTAATTTTTTATATATTTGGTTTTATTTGTTGAAATCCAATTTAAAAACAAGTTTATAAATATTATCATATATATAGTTAATATAAAACTGACAAATTGTGTTGGTATTTAAAAGCTTTATTTTACCTGAAAGTTTATTTTACATGAGATTCAGTTATCTTTGAAATAAATAAAGTAGGTTTAGAATTAATATATGTGAAATAGTCGAGATTCTCAGTGGGGTATATACTAATTAAATCCAGGCTCTGAGATGCTTTGATTTATTTAAACAGAGTGAGATCTACTAGTCTGTTATTAGTTTTGGTCATAAATTTAAATTTTGATCATAATGAGAATTAGAGTCCACGATCTAAAAAATATAGTTTTAATGGACAAAAATTATGAAAAATATCAACATTATTTCACAACTAAACCTCTTAATATTTTAATTAAAGAAAACGTTAGTTTTTCGAAGCAACTAGAATGTGTTCATGATGTATTAAGAAGAATTAAAGATAATAATAATTATGATGAAAATTTTTATGTGGTAGCTCAGAAATTAATTAATAATGGTATTAATCCATTATTTTTGTTATCAAGCAGTTAATTTTTTTTTAATTTATATTCTCATTAATAGAAGGAATAGCAAGCCAAAGAAATACCATAATTAATAATTATGATGATGATTTTTATGTGGCAGCTTGGAAATTTATTAATAATACAGTAGTATTTAATCTGTTATTTTTTTTGTCAAGCAGTTGATTTTTTTAATTTATATTCTCGTTAATAGAAGGAACAGCAAGCCAAAAAAATACCATAATTAATAATTATAATATTAAGATTGCAATTAGTGATGTAATGTTGCTGATATTGCTTACAGTTAATATCCTTGTATTTATTTTTTCAATCTGCATTAGTTTTTTTGAAGCTGAAATATTACTGATATTGTTTATATTTAATATCCTAGTGTTATTCTTTTCTATCTACATTTGTATTTGATTACACCATGTACTTCAGGTTGATTTAGTTTAATTTGGTTTTCTGGTTTCTTTGTCATTTGCAAAAAAATTAATAAAATTTGAAGTATAAGTTGTTGCCATGTCCTTGTAAAATTTGAAAAACTTCTGATATTTTAAATTTGTTTTAACAATTGTTGAAATTAATTTTTGATAGCTCTATTAGAAATCGAATCTTATCTCAACAACCTTTATTATAAACAATTATATGTTTATACATACTATGAATTGGGATGTAGACAAAATAGGAAGGATGCTTTATATCATTTAACCCATAAAAAGTTAATAAGTAAGTATACAATAAGAGCAATCATAATTATTTGAAAAATATATAATGTAAAAAAAAGAAGGATGAATAAGAAAGTATAAAATAATGGTAGTTATAGTTATTTGGAAGTAGAATCTATATTCATATTAATTTTCATTATTCAAATGCTGATTTTTACTTTTCAAAGACTGAGTTTTAATTTCCAAATAAAACTAAATTTCATTTTCCAATTCTTGTATAATTCTATCCTTGCAATTAGATTGATTCGTTGGATTAAGTAAAAGCATAAAATAGTAAATCTATATCTAATTAAATAAAATATATTAGTAAACTACCTTTTCTAACAATTTACCTTTTCTCCTAATAATGTATCGACTGGTGATTTGTTCATTTTTGCACTTTGCTTAGGATTTCTTTTTGACTTAAACAAATCAATAATCAAGTATCTGACTGCTTTTACTTTAATAACTGAATAACGGATCATCGTACTGTACGCTAAAATTTTTGCCAATCACTTGTTCCAGCCAATCAGATGCCAGAAAAGAACTATACATATAGTACGTACTGTATGTACTGTACGCTAAAATTTTTCAGGTATCATATAAATAGGCATCACTAATCATCTATCTATATAAAGTAATTTTTTATACTTCAAACTAGTGATTGTACCTGATCAAAAATATGCTATCCGGATTACCCGATGGATAACCTTTCGGATAACCCGGATAATCGATAGATATATCCGGATATAAAACTCTACCCGATATACCCGGGTAGTTACCCGGATATAAAATTCTACCTGATGTACCTGAGTAGTGTTCTGACCCAGGTTGGGCGACCTGTATGGGTCACTCGACCGACAGGT
>QKWP01003236.1:5908-30197 GCA_003550325.1 Gigaspora rosea | reverse complement strand
TTTCAATACAGCTGATTAAATCCATATGGTATAAGAACTACTCAGTATTATCAAGTTCTAATACTTTGGTTTTCTTATATGACAAGTTAGATTTAATATTATTTATAAATTCCTTGCCTTGTTTAATGTTTTTTGGTAATGGTGATTTAGAATGCTTTGAATTCTTATTAAAAAATGAAATAATAGCATTTTCAGCTGCATTACTTAGCTTATATTTAGTAACCAAAACCATCAAATCAGCATAAGCTTCATTAGGAAACTCATCATGTTTTTGAACAATTTCTTCATCTGATGAAGAGGGCTGAATATCATCAGTATAAGCAGAATTATTCAAAATGTCATTAGAAAATTCCTGATTTTTATGCAAAGTAGTTTCATGTTCGTCAAGCAAATTAGAAGTTGGATCAAGATCGAAAGAGTTCGATACATTGTTAGATTCATCTAATTCAATTGACACATATGCAAATTCGTCAGAAATGTTATCTGTATTAGATACACTCGAAGGACCAGTATAAGTGCTATTTAAATCAATATTAGAATTGATTTCAATTAATTTAGCGAGTTTTGAAACCTTTCGAAACTTTATGTTTTTAAACGACATAGGTTTAGCAGAAAATTCACTATTTGAATAATATTCGTTAATATCAACATGATCTTTTTGTTTTTGTTTAACTGATTTAATGGGTTTCGAATAGTTGTGGATCTGTGCGGAATTATTTGCAATGATTTGACCAATAGCTTCAGCTTTTTTTTTATACATATAGTCATATGCTTGCTTAGATAAACCATTGGGATTAGCGAAAGTACGTGGGCAAAATATGCATTTGATTTCAGACATTTTTAATAATATAAGTTTTTATAAATTTAAAAAGTTTTAAAAAGATTTAAATATAAATTAATTTGAAGCAAAAAATTTAAAACGAAGAGCAAAGAAGATATTTCATCTTATTTATATTTAAAGACTAAATTTAATTTTTTTCTTTTTAATGAATTTAATTTGTTATATTCGTTACGTTAATATTTAATAGTTCCTATCAATTTTATTTTCATACTTTAAATTAATGCAATTTATTACGAATTATTTCGATTTATACCATTTTTTTCGTTTCAGTGAATTTAATTTGTTATATTCGTTATGTTAATATTTAAAGTTCCTATCAATTTTATTTTCACCTTTAAATTAATGCGCAATATTTCGAATTAAATCGATTTATACTAATTATAATAGAACAGGGTGAAACCTGAGTTGTGAAATAGTGAAATCCGCTTTGTAGATCGGGTTAGGGTGAAATCTGTGTTTTATTATGTTTTTTATTATATAAAAGCGGATTTCACCCTTATGTGATGATCATAGCAGGTTTCACTATTTCATAACTCAGGTTTCACCCTGTCATATTATTATAATTTTTGTCTTTCGATGAAATTTAAGTTGTGTAAATAAATATTCGTTATGTTAAAAGTTTATTCTGTTTTAGTAAAAGTTATAAATATATTAAAACAATGCAAAATAAATAACTGCATTTAATTCATTTAGTTTAAAAATTATTCATATTTAGATTAAGTGTATATATAATAATATAAAATCACATGAAATCAGCCAAGAAATTTTACTATAAATAATTAGATCGACGATCAACATTGTTTTGTTTTGACACTGTTTTGACTATTGACATTTCGCAACCTTGCGCTTCTGTTTGAAATATCTTGAATTAATTCAAATAAATTCATTTTAAGTCAACTTTTTATTCGTTTTATATTAAATTTTTTTTTGCTTTTTCTACATACTATACTACTAACAAAATTTAAAGTTTTTATCTTTTTTTATAATTTTAAAAATGTTTCAAGGTTTTTCTATCAAGTCCAAGAAAACTTCCAAGAACACCCAAAGCAAGAAGGCTAATAAGGGAAAGGCGGCGAGCCTAGAATCGACAAGAAGTACCATCCTAAGTGAAAGCTTTTCAGAGCGATTTGATAACCTTGGAGTAAATGATAATAGTGGATCTAACTCTTATAGCAATGTGAATATGTCCGAATCCGAATATATTTAAAATGATTATATAACTTATATACTGTTTAATTACTTAATTCGTGATTTTTTTGTAAACAATAGTACTGTCATAGTAAAAGTTGGGGGAATCTAATATAAGCTTTATAATAGAGCTGAATCCAGCTTCACCCACAAGGTAGGTCATCTTTTTTTCAAGATAACCTTGCTTGGAGCTCTAATAAAAGTTATAGAGCTGATGTTTGTGGTTCTAATAGTAGTAAGATCGGTAAAATTGGCCTGGTGGTTGTTGAGATACCCTAGCCTTTCTCTTTATAATCATATAAAATTTCTTTAAAAAATTTAAAGAAACCTTATATGATTGTAAGAAGAAAAGCTAAGGTATCTCAACAACCACCAGATCAATTTTACTGATTTTACTACTATTAGAACCACAAAAATCAGCTCTATAACTTTTATTAGAGCTCCAAGAAAGGTTATCTTGAAAAAAAGATGACCTACCTTGTGGGTGAAGCTGGATTCAGCTCTATTATAAAACTTATATTAGATTCCCCCCAACTTTTACTATGATAGTACTATTGTTTACAAAAGAATCACGAATTAATATGTTATTAATTTTAATATTTTTAAAAATAAGCAAATGAAAGAACGTTAGCTAGAATTATTGAAAACCAAGGAGAAATTCTTTCCGAACTTAAAGTAATTAAAGATAAAGTTGGGAGAATTAAAAATCGTCTGAATGATCTTGAACAAAAATGGATAATAGCTTTGATATAACCAATGATAAAGCCTTTAAAGAAGTAATTTTTTAAATTTAAAATTATTTTTTAATAATATAAAAATCTTTTAAAGTTAATTTAATATTTTTAAATAACTTTTAATAACATTATTAATAGGATACGATTAAAGGAGCAGCAAAAGCTTTAATCGAAAAAGCGATTTATCCCAAAAATTCTCAGATAAAGTCAGAGGCGGAAAAATATGTCTGAGAGAATTATGCAGAATATTTTGAAAGATTTACATTGAAAGATTGGAATATGTATTATGTTAATAATATTCATGAACCAGTAAACAATTTTTATTTAATTTATGTTTACTTTTTCGAATAAGTTCGAAATATTTTAAAATAATTCGAATTTATTCGAATTATTTTAAAATATTGCGAACCTATTCGTTTTGATTAAATAATTGAATTCTACTAAACTTTTGTTTTTTTAGCTTTTGCAAAAAATTAGATCTTTACGGGTACGTTGACGAACAAGATCAAAGAAACTTTATTTTCTGTGTATGGAAACCTTATTGAATCCATAAATAATAAAGCAAAACCTGATGAAGTTATAATGTGAAAGAAATCGACAAAAACAAATGAGTGTTATCAGAAGTTATTCGAAGAGTTCGAAGAAGATTCGGACGATACATATATGAATCGAATTTTGCATAAAATCTGGCCAGATGGCAAAGCTCCACCTGAAAAAATAGCATATGCTATAGCCGTCTGTCAGACCATGCTCAATCCAAAGAACAAAATTATAACGATGTCGGATCACGTCGTTAAAAAATTAATTGCAATAAATTTAGTAAGTATTTATTAATTTTATTATATATAATTTAAATTAATATAAATCAATTCGAATTGTTTCGAATTGTTTCGATACTATTTAGAATAAGTTAGAATATGGCGGACATTTTTTTATTTCAAGTTCTGAAGACGAAACAAGCAAAGAAGATAGAGATAAAACAAGCAAAGAAGATAAAGATAAATCTGATGATAATGATTCAGAAAACAATAACACTGTATAAACCAATTTATTTAATTGATTGAAATATTATTTTAAAATCTTCAAATAATATTTTCTAATTATATTAATATAATCTAATTAATTAGGAACAAGGAAGTAAATGTAAAAATAATTCGAACTATTCCAATAAGGTATAATATTTAAAAATAATACGAATTAATTTGAAATAATTTAATATTAATAAATTTATTTTAGGTGAATAAAAGACCAAGAATCGGTAAATAATATACGATTTTAAAAATTTAGCAATTTAGCACTTAACAAAATATTTCGAAAGGTTGCGATTTTACTAACCTAATTTTAAAAATTACTGAATTAGTGGATTTAGATCCGGAAGAAGTCCAAGAAGCTCCGGATGAAGATGTAGATAAAGAGAAAGAAACGGATAATTATAAGAAAAATATGGATAATGATGAGTAAAAGTTTTTTGTTTTGTTTTGTTTTTTTTTTATATACGAATAATGCTGCGTTTTTTTTATTTTTTTATATTTCTTTAATTCCCTTCTTTAATGGGAGCTTTTAGGCATCTCCCGCGAGATATATATCTCCTGCTGGGATATATATCTCTCGTTAATATTTGCCAATCAAAATCAGCCATGATCACGTGACCCACCATTTTGGGCCAGTCCATTATGAGATCTTTCCGCTTTGCACGACCAATCAAAATCGCAAGTTTTTGTTTACACGGATCACTCCCGACGAAGCAAAAAAACGATCATCCCGACGCAACAAAAAAAGTAAAAAATACGATAAGTACAAGAAACGAGTATTTAAACCTTTCTTGGTCCGTTAAGAAAAAATATCAGGAGCACAGTTTTACATATAGAGCCCAGTGGATCGGCGCAGTAAGCACAGCTTACATAGATTTAAAGTTGTGCGTCAGGGCTTCCCGTATATACAACGCGCATATAGTTTTTTTTTTTGCATATTATTTTTTGCTTTGGCGCCAATAAACATTTTTTTAATTTATAACATTGATAGGGCTTTTAACTTTAGCCCCTATAAGCTCTAAACTGACCCTAACCTTAATTTAAATTCACGGCTTTAAGCGTCCTCCCATTTTGTGCATACAACTATTAAACAGTAATAAACTATAATCTTAATGCTCTAACAAAAGGATTTTTATTTGTAAATATATAGCTAATCAATGTAAACGTGACAAATCTAAACTAAAGAATAAAAATTATTAAAAGTTCGAAGAACCAAATATAGTTAGATTATGTCAGTTTCATATTAAAATAATCAAGCAATTTACTATAAAGATTCTGTTCTTATACCTGTTGTGGTAAATATATGATTAGTTAGTCATGTTAATTTTTTATTGGAATGATGATTTTTGAACGATTTAATATAAAAAATCTGTTCCTGTACTTACAAACTATTGTGGCGCACATGTATTTAGCTAGAGTTATGTTAATTTCGTATTGAATGATCGTGACTTCCAAGTGATTTACTGTAAAAATTCTATTACCAGACCTACAGACTATAGTAGTAACAAACATGATTCAGATAGAATGTTAGTTTTGTATTGGAATAATCATGGTTTTTATAGTGATTTAATGTAACAAATTTTGTACTTACAAAGCTATATTAGTTTCGTATTGGAATGATCTTGGTTTCCAAGTGATTTCTATAAAATTCTATTACTGAACTTACAAACTATAGTGACGAATGTTATTTAGATTGAGTATGTTAGTTTTGTATTGGAATGCCCAAATTATTTAAATTAAAAAATTTACTTACAGACTATTGTGGGGTCGGGTGCATTCACATGATCAAAAGCTGTTCAATAAAAATTGAAATACAAGAAACGAGTGTATAGACCTGTCTAGAAGCATTAATAAAAATGTCGGGAAGACAATGTTACTTATAAAACAAGCTTTAGCCCTAACCCCCTAACTAACCCTTATCCTAATTTTAACTAAATAATCAAAAACATACAAACGCACCTGGCTTTAGCCATCCCCATTCTGTACTTACAAACTATCGTAGCTATGTGATTTAGATAAAGCTATGTTAGTTTCGTATTGAAATGATCGTGGTTTTCAAGTGATTTCTATTAAATTCTATTACTGGACTTACAAACTATAGTGACAAACGTGATTTAGATTGAGTATGTTAGTTTTGTATTGGAATGACCAAGTTATTTAAATCAAAAAATTCACTTACAGACTATTGTGGGGGTCGTCTAAAGCCAGGTGCATTTACGTGATAAAAAGCCAATCAAATTTTAAAATTTGATCTTACGGATTAGACAAAAACAAAGAATAAAGTGAAAAACGCTGAAAATACAAGAAACGAGTGTCTATACCTATCTAGAAATATTAATAAAAATGTGGGAAGACAATTTTACTTATAAAACAAGCTCTAGCCCTAACCCCTAACTAACCCTTATCCTAAATAATCAAAAACATATACACGCACCTGGCTTTAGCCATCCCATTCTGTACTTAAAACTATCGTAGCTATGTGATTTAGATAAGTTATGTTAGTTTCGTATTGGAATGATCGTGGTTTCTAAGTGATTTCTATAAAATTCTATTGTTGGACTTGCAAACTATAGTGACGAATGTGATTTAGATTGAGTATGTTAGTTTGTATTGGAATGACCAAGTTATTTAAATTAAAAACTGAACTTACAGATTATTGTGGGGTCAGGTGCATTCACGTGATCAAAAGCTGTTCAATAAAATTTGAAATACAAGAAACGGCCTGTCTAGAAGCATTAATAAAAATGTCGGGAAGACAATGTTACTTATAAAACAAGCTTTAGCTCTAACCCCTACTAACCCTTATTCTAATTTTAACTAAATAATCAAAAACATATAAATGCACCTGGCTTTAGCCATCCCTATTCTGTACTTACAAACTGTCATAGCTATGTGATTTAGATAAAGCTATGTTAGTTTCGTATTGGAATGATCGTGGTTTTAAAGTGATTTCTATAAAATTCAATTACTGGACTTACAAACTATAGTGGCGAACGTGATTTAGATTGAGTATGTTAGTTTTGTATTTTTTGTATTGAAATGACCAAGTTATTTAAATCAAAAAATTCAATTACTGGACTTACAGACTATTGTGGGGTCGTCTAAAGCCAGATGCATTCACGTGATAAAAGGCTGATCAAATTGTAAAATTTGATCTTTACGGATCAGACAAAAACAAAGAATAAAGTGAAAAATACCGAAAATACAAGAAACGAGTGTCTAGACCTGTCTAGAAGCATTAATAAAAAATGTCGTGAAGACAATTTTATTATAAAACAAGCTCTAGCCCTAACCCCTAACTAACCCTTACCCTAAATAATCAAAAACATATACACGCACCTGGCTTTAGCCATCCCATTCTGTACTTAAAACTATCGTAGCTATGTGATTTAGATAAGCTATGTTAGTTTCGTATTGGAATGATCGTGGTTTCTAAGTGATTTCTATAAAATTCTATTGTTGGACTTACAAACTATAGTGACGAATGTGATTTAGATTGAGTATGTTAGTTTGTATTGGAATGACCAAGTTATTTAAATTAAAAACTGAACTTACAGATTATTGTGGGGTCAGGTGCATTCACGTGATCAAAAGCTGTTCAATAAAATTTGAAATACAAGAAAAGGCCTGTCTAGAAGCATTAATAAAAATGTCGGGAAGACAATGTTACTTATAAAACAAGCTTTAGCTCTAATTCCTAACTAATCCTTATCCTAATTTTAACTAAATAATCAAAAATATATAAACACACCTGGCTTTAGCCATCCCTATTCTGTACTTATAAACTGTCGTAGCTATGTGATTTAGATAAAGCTATGTTAGTTTCGTATTGGAATGATCATGGTTTTCAAGTGATTTCTATAAAATTCTATTACTGGACTTACAAACTATAGTGGCGAACGTGATTTAGATTGAGTATGTTAGTTTTGTATTTTTTGTATTGAAATGACCAAGTTATTTAAATCAAAAAATTCAATTACTGGACTTACAGACTATTGTGGGGTCGTCTAAAGCCAGATGCATTCACGTGATAAAAGGCTGATCAAATTGTAAAATTTGATCTTTACGGATCAGACAAAAACAAAGAATAAAGTGAAAAATACCGAAAATACAAGAAACGAGTGTCTAGACCTGTCTAGAAGCATTAATAAAAAATGTTGTGAAGACAATTTAATTATAAAACAAGCTCTAGCCCTAACCCCTAACTAACCCTTACCCTAAATAATCAAAAACATATACACGCACCTGGCTTTAGCCATCCCATTCTGTACTTAAAACTATCGTAGCTATGTGATTTAGATAAGCTATGTTAGTTTCGTATTGGAATGATCGTGGTTTCTAAGTGATTTCTATAAAATTCTATTGTTGGACTTACAAACTATAGTGACGAATGTGATTTAGATTGAGTATGTTAGTTTGTATTGGAATGACCAAGTTATTTAAATTAAAAACTGAACTTACAGATTATTGTGGGGTCAGGTGCATTCATGTGATCAAAAGCTGTTCAATAAAATTTGAAATACAAGAAACTGCCTGTCTAGAAGCATTAATAAAAATGTCGGGAAGACGATGTTACTTATAAAACAAGCTTTAGCTCTAACCCCTAACTAACCCTTATCCTAATTTTAACTAAATAATCAAAAACATATAAACGCACCTGGCTTTAGCCATCCCTATTCTGTACTTACAAACTGTCGTAGCTATGTGATTTAGATAAAGCTATGTTAGTTTCGTATTGGGATGATCGTGGTTTTCAAGTGATTTCTATAAAATTCTATTACTGGACTTACAAACTATAGTGGTGAATGTGATTTAGATTGAGTATATTAGTTTTGTATTGGAATGACCAAGTTATTTAAATCAAAAAATTCACTTACAGACTATGTAGGGGTTGTCTAAAAGCCAGGTGCATTCACATGATAAAAAGCCGATCGAATTTTAAAATTTGATCTTTACGGATCAGACAAAAACAAAAAACAAAGTGAAAAACACCAAAAATACAAGAAACGAGTATCTATACCTGTCTAGAAACATTAATAAAAAATGTAGGAAGACAATTATAAAACAAGCTCTAGCCCTAACCCCTAACTAACCCTTACCCTAAATAATCAAAAACATATACACACACCTGGCTTTAGCCATCCCATTCTGTACTTAAAACTACTGTAGCTATGATTTAGATAAGCTATGTTAGTTTCGTATTGGAATGTTCGTGGTTTCTAAGTGATTTCTATAAAATTCTATTGTTGGACTTACAAACTATAGTGACGAATGTGATTTAGATTGAGTATGTTAGTTTGTATTGGAATGACCAAGTTATTTAAATTAAAAACTGAACTTACAGATTATTGTGGGGTCAGGTGCATTCATGTGATCAAAAGCTGTTCAATAAAATTTGAAATACAAGAAACTGCCTGTCTAGAAGCATTAATAAAAATGTCGGGAAGACGATGTTACTTATAAAACAAGCTTTAGCTCTAACCCCTAACTAACCCTTATCCTAATTTTAACTAAATAATCAAAAACATATAAACGCACCTGGCTTTAGCCATCCCTATTTTGTACTTACAAACTGTTATAGCTATGTGATTTAGATAAAGCTATGTTAGTTTCGTATTGGGATGATCGTGGTTTTCAAGTGATTTCTATAAAATTCTATTACTGGACTTACAAACTATAGTGGTGAATGTGATTTAGATTGAGTATATTAGTTTTGTATTGGAATGACCAAGTTATTTAAATCAAAAAATTCACTTACAGACTATGTAGGGGTTGTCTAAAAGCCAGGTGCATTCACATGATAAAAAGCCGATCGAATTTTAAAATTTGATCTTTACGGATCAGACAAAAACAAAAAACAAAGTGAAAAACACCAAAAATACAAGAAACGAGTATCTATACCTGTCTAGAAACATTAATAAAAAATGTAGGAAGACAATTATAAAACAAGCTCTAGCCCTAACCCCTAACTAACCCTTACCCTAAATAATCAAAAACATATACACACACCTGGCTTTAGCCATCCCATTCTGTACTTAAAACTACTGTAGCTATGATTTAGATAAGCTATGTTAGTTTCGTATTGGAATGTTCGTGGTTTCTAAGTGATTTCTATAAAATTCTATTGTTGGACTTACAAACTATAGTGACGAATGTGATTTAGATTGAGTATGTTAGTTTGTATTGGAATGACCAAGTTATTTAAATTAAAAACTGAACTTACAAATTATTGTGGGGTCAGCTGCATTCACGTGATCAAAAGCTGTTCAATAAAATTTGAAATACAAGAAACGAGTGTATAGACCTGTCTATAAGCATTAATAAAAATGTCGGGAAGACAATGTTACTTATAAAACAAGCTTTAGCTCTAACCCCTAACTAACCCTTATCCTAATTTTAACTAAATAATCAAAAACATATAAACGCACCTGGCTTTAGCCATCCCTATTTTGTACTTACAAACTGTTATAGCTATGTGATTTAGATAAAGCTATGTTAGTTTCGTATTGGGATGATCGTGGTTTTCAAGTGATTTCTATAAAATTCTATTACTGGACTTACAAACTATAGTGGTGAATGTGATTTAGATTGAGTATATTAGTTTTGTATTGGAATGACCAAGTTATTTAAATCAAAAAATTCACTTACAGACTATGTAGGGGTTGTCTAAAAGCCAGGTGCATTCACATGATAAAAAGCCGATCGAATTTTAAAATTTGATCTTTACGGATCAGACAAAAACAAAAAACAAAGTGAAAAACACCAAAAATACAAGAAACGAGTTTCTATACCTGTCTAGAAACATTAATAAAAAATGTAGGAAGACAATTTTAAAACAAGCTCTAGCCCTAACCCCTAACTAACCCTTACCCTAAATAATCAAAAACATATACACACACCTGGCTTTAGCCATCCCATTCTGTACTTAAAACTACTGTAGCTATGATTTAGATAAGCTATGTTAGTTTCGTATTGGAATGTTCGTGGTTTCTAAGTAATTTCTATAAAATTCTATTGTTGGACTTACAAACTATAGTGACGAATGTGATTTAGATTGAGTATGTTAGTTTGTATTGGAATAACCAAGTTATTTAAATTAAAAACTGAACTTACAGATTATTGTGGGGTCGGGTGCATTCATGTGATCAAAAGCTGTTCAATAAAATTTGAAATACAAGAAACTGCCTGTCTAGAAGCATTAATAAAAATGTCGGGAAGACAATGTTACTTATAAAACAAGCTTTAGCTCTAATTCCTAACTAATCCTTATCCTAATTTTAACTAAATAATCAAAAATATATAAACACACCTGGCTTTAGCCATCCCTATTCTGTACTTATAAACTGTCGTAGCTATGTGATTTAGATAAAGCTATGTTAGTTTCGTATTGGAATGATCATGGTTTTCAAGTGATTTCTATAAAATTCTATTACTGGACTTACAAACTATAGTGGCGAACGTGATTTAGATTGAGTATGTTAGTTTTGTATTGGAATGACCAAGTTATTTAAATCAAATAATTCACTTACAGACTATTGTAGGGTCGTCTAAAGTCAGGTGCATTCATGTGATAAAAACCTGATCAAATTTAAATTTTGATCTTTACGGATCAGACAAAAACAAAGAATAAAGTGAAAAATGCCGAAAAATACAAGAAACGAGTGTCTATACCTGTCTAAAAACATTAATAAAAAATGTGGGAAGACAATTTTACTTATAAAACAAGCTCTGCTTACCCCAAATAATCAAAAACATATATACACACCTGGCTTTAGCCATTCCATTCTGTACTTACAAACTATCGTAGCTATGTGATTTAGATAAGCTATGTTAGTTTCATATTGGAATGATTATAGTTTCCAAGTGATTTCTATAAAATTCTATTGTTGGACTTACAAACTATAGTGACGAATATGATTTAGATTGAGTATGTTGGTTTGTATTGGAATGACCAAGTTATTTAAATTAAAAACTGGACTTACAGATTATTGTAGGGTCAGGTGCATTCACATGATAAAAAACCGATCAAATCGTAAAATATGATCTTTACCGATCAGACAAAAGCAAAAGAAAAAGTGAAACCTCCAAAAATACAAGAAATGAGTGTATAGACCTGTCTAGAAGCATTAATAAAAAATGTCCAGAAGACAATGTTACTTATAAAACAAGTTCTAACCCTAACCCCTAACTAACCCTTTAATTAAATAATCAAAACCATATAAACGCACCTGGCTTTAGTCTGCACTTACAAACTATCATAGCTATGTGATTTAGATAAAGCTATGTTAGTTTCGTATTGGAATGATCGTGATTTCTATAAAATTCTATTACTAGACTTACAAACTATAGTGGTTAACTTGATTTATATTATGTTAGTTTTGTATTGGAATGACCAGGTTATTTAAATTAAAAAATTCAATTAATGGACTTACAGACTATTGTGGAACTATTGTGGGGTCGTCAAAAGCCAGCATTTATGTGATAAAAAGCTGATCAAATTTTAAAAATTTGATCTTTACAGATCATACAAAAACAAAGAATAAAGTAAAAACACGGAAATACAAGAAACGAGTGTCTAGACCTGTCTAAAAGCATTAATAAAAAATGTCGGGAAGACAATTTTACTTATAAAACAAACTCTAGCCCTAATCCCTAACTAACCCTTACTCTAAATAATCAAAAACATATACACGCACCTGACTTTAGCTATCCCATTCTGTACTTACAAACTACCGTAGCTATGTGATTTAAATAAAGCTATGTTAGTTTCGTATTGGAATGATCGTTTCCAAGTGATTTCTATAAAATTCTATTGCTGGACTTACAAAGTATAGTGACGAACATGGTTTAGAATATGTTAGTTTTGTATTGGAATGACCAGGTTATTTAAATTAAAAAATTTCACTTACAGACTATTGTGGAGGTTGTCTAAAACCAGGTGCATTCACGTGATAAAAAGCTGATCAAACTGTAAAATTTGATCTTTACAGGCAAAGAAAAAAAGTGAAACCCCTGAAAATACAAAAAACGCGTATATAGACCTGTCTAGAAACATTAATAAAAAATGTCAGAAAGACAATATTACTTATAAAACAAGCTTTAGCCCTAACCCCTAACTAACCCTTACCATAATTTTAACTAAATAATCAAAACCATATAAATGCACTTGACTTTAGCCATCCCATTCTGTACTTACAAACCTATGTGATTTAGATAAAGCTATATTAGTTTCGTATTGGAATGATCGTGGTTTTCAAGTGATTTTATAAAATTCTATTACTGGACTTACAAACTATAGTGGCGAACGTGATTTAGATTGAGTATGTTAGTTTTGTATTTTTTGTATTGAAATGACCAAGTTATTTAAATCAAAAAATTCAATTACTGGACTTACAGACTATTGTGGGGTCGTCTAAAGCCAGATGCATTCACGTGATAAAAGGCTGATCAAATTGTAAAATTTGATCTTTACGGATCAGACAAAAACAAAGAATAAAGTGAAAAATACCGAAAATACAAGAAACGAGTGTCTAGACCTGTCTAGAAGCATTAATAAAAAATGTCGGGAAGACAATTTTATTATAAAACAAGCTCTAGCCCTAACCCCTAACTAACTCTTACCCTAAATAATCAAAAACATATACACGCACCTGGCTTTAGCCATCCCATTCTGTACTTACAAACTATCGTAGCTATGTGATTTAGATAAAGCTATGTTAGTTTCATATTGAAATGATCATGGTTTCCAAGTGATTTCTATAAAATTCTATTGCTGGACTTACAAACNAATGAGTGTATAGACCTGTCTAGAAGCATTAATAAAAAATGTCCAGAAGACAATGTTACTTATAAAACAAGTTCTAACCCTAACCCCTAACTAACCCTTTAATTAAATAATCAAAACCATATAAACGCACCTGGCTTTAGTCTGCACTTACAAACTATCATAGCTATGTGATTTAGATAAAGCTATGTTAGTTTCGTATTGGAATGATCGTGATTTCTATAAAATTCTATTACTAGACTTACAAACTATAGTGGTGAACGTGATTTAGATTATGTTAGTTTTGTATTGGAATGACCAGGTTATTTAAATTAAAAAATTCAATTAATGGACTTACAGACTATTGTGGAACTATTGTGGGGTCGTCAAAAGCCAGCATTTATGTGATAAAAAGCTGATCAAATTTTAAAAATTTGATCTTTACAGATCATACAAAAACAAAGAATAAAGTAAAAACACGGAAATACAAGAAACGAGTGTCTAGACCTGTCTAAAAGCATTAATAAAAAATGTCGGGAAGACAATTTTACTTATAAAACAAACTCTAGCCCTAATCCCTAACTAACCCTTACTCTAAATAATCAAAAACATATACACGCACCTGACTTTAGCTATCCCATTCTGTACTTACAAACTACCGTAGCTATGTGATTTAAATAAAGCTATGTTAGTTTCGTATTGGAATGATCGTTTCCAAGTGATTTCTATAAAATTCTATTGCTGGACTTACAAAGTATAGTGACGAACATGGTTTAGAATATGTTAGTTTTGTATTGGAATGACCAGGTTATTTAAATTAAAAAATTTCACTTACAGACTATTGTGGAGGTTGTCTAAAACCAGGTGCATTCACGTGATAAAAAGCTGATCAAACTGTAAAATTTGATCTTTACAGGCAAAGAAAAAAAGTGAAACCCCTGAAAATACAAAAAACGCGTATATAGACCTGTCTAGAAACATTAATAAAAAATGTCAGAAAGACAATATTACTTATAAAACAAGCTTTAGCCCTAACCCCTAACTAACCCTTACCATAATTTTAACTAAATAATCAAAACCATATAAATGCACTTGACTTTAGCCATCCCATTCTGTACTTACAAACCTATGTGATTTAGATAAAGCTATATTAGTTTCGTATTGGAATGATCGTGGTTTTCAAGTGATTTTATAAAATTCTATTACTGGACTTACAAACTATAGTGGCGAACGTGATTTAGATTGAGTATGTTAGTTTTGTATTTTTTGTATTGAAATGACCAAGTTATTTAAATCAAAAAATTCAATTACTGGACTTACAGACTATTGTGGGGTCGTCTAAAGCCAGATGCATTCACGTGATAAAAGGCTGATCAAATTGTAAAATTTGATCTTTACGGATCAGACAAAAACAAAGAATAAAGTGAAAAATACCGAAAATACAAGAAACGAGTGTCTAGACCTGTCTAGAAGCATTAATAAAAAATGTCGGGAAGACAATTTTATTATAAAACAAGCTCTAGCCCTAACCCCTAACTAACTCTTACCCTAAATAATCAAAAACATATACACGCACCTGGCTTTAGCCATCCCATTCTGTACTTACAAACTATCGTAGCTATGTGATTTAGATAAAGCTATGTTAGTTTCATATTGAAATGATCATGGTTTCCAAGTGATTTCTATAAAATTCTATTGCTGGACTTACAAACTAGTGATTTAGATAGGGTCGTCTAAAGCCAGGTGCATTCACGTGATAAAAAGCCGATCAAATCGTAAAATTTGATCTTTACGGATCAGACAAAAACAAAGAAAAAAAGTGAAAAATGCCGAAAATATAAGAGATGAGTGTCTAGACCTGTCTAGAAGCATTAATAACAAATGTCGGGATGACAATTTTAATTCTAAGACAAGCCCTAGCTCACTAATCCTTACCCTAATTTTAATTAATAAACGCATCTGACCTTAGCCATCCCCTATTGTGGTGACATACATAATTTAGATAGAGTATGTTAGTTTTGTGTTGGAATGATTGTAGTTTTGTAGTAATTTAATGTAAAAATTTGTTTCTTTACTTACTGACTTTTGTGACGATATATGTGATTTAGATAGTGTTGTATTGGAATGATCGTGATTTTCATAGTGATTTAATGTAAAAAATTCTGTTCCCGTACTTACAGACTATTATGACGACATGAAATTCAATTAGATTATATTGGAATGATCGTGATTTCCAAGTGATTTATGGCAGTTTGCAAAAAGGTGTAACCCTGAGGTTTCGTGATGATAATAGCGGAATATTTTCAATCAATAACGCCTATATTTGTTTGAAATTTTTAAAATCTCCAAAAATCGAAAAAAATTTACTGATTTCTCGTGATTTTATATAGCATGATCTGCAAAGGTCACACCTTTTTGCAATGTAAAAAATTCTGTTCCAGACTATTGTGGTTGACAAGTGTGAATTTAGATATAGTTATGTTATTTGAATTAGAATGGTCGTGTTTATATAGTGATTTTTATAAAAAATTCTGTTCCTATACTTACAAATTAATGTGACGACATATGCAATGCCAAACATCGTATCAAGTGCTTACAAGTTAAAATTTGCATCTATCAATTCCTACAATTCATGATTCACAGGCTTTTTTCAGATTCAAAAGTTTTATGATTGTTACAATTTGGTTGTATGTTGATCAATAGATATAAAATTAGTTCAGTTAAAAGTATTCAATTGGAACCTAGTTGGTGTAGTCAAATTAATCGTAAAAAATAATATTTTATTATGTCAAATATCAGATCTTCACAATTAACATTGAGAACACTCGATGCTATATGATATCTTTGGTCACATTATGAAAGAGCAACGTTTAAAATTTAAGGTGCACTATATATATAAATCTAAATTGTATATAATGACACCTGCCTAAACACCAATAGACCAGAGAAATTGAAGAAGCTGAACAAGCTTACAAGTTTTTTTTTGTTGTTTTTTTTTTCTCTGATCATACATCTCATGCGTATATTGCCATTTGCACTAGATCTATAAAGTCTTGTAAGTTTATTTAAATCTGTAAGTATATAACGTTTAACTCATAAATTAAACTAGACTAGATTCTAATTGAACAGTAAGAAATTTTACCTTTATACAATTACGTTTTTGCGGATGTCCATTCTTGTCTTGGTCTTCAGTCGGACCTTCTTCACGAGTTTTTTTGGGTCGTCCTCACTTTTTTTTTACAGCAATAGTTGATATATTCTCTTTTTCGGATCTGATTCTACTATTTTTTGGTCGTCTAACAGTCTTGCTCTTTGTTGGGTTGTTGATTATTGGATATTCCAAATCGAAAATACTATCAGCAGTAGTATACAAAGATTCCAAATATTTCTCAAGGTACAACATAAAATCCACATATTTATCGGGATTTGTTGAGATCTTATTTGCTATTTCTCCTGAAAGCCGGTGGATACGCATAAATCGATGCTGGGAGGCGCATTCGCTAGATGACTCACTAAATGACTCACTAGATGATTCGTATGATGCTAAGATGCTTGGGACCTGTAAGTTATAGAAATTAACATAATCTTTTGCAATCTCTAGCTCAGACAGATTTTTTTGCCAACGCTTTAGAAAATGAAATGGATCAAGTTGCGTAAGAGAAAGGTAAACTGCTACTGCAAGAGAATGGCGACATACTATTCCGGCAAATTCAAGATTACGACAGCTACAAGTAAGTATACAGCCATCATAGGACACCCAACAAAATATATCAGGCCTTTCATAGCGTGACAGTTTAAAACGGCGCAATTCTTTATCTTTTTCTGTTTCTGCACACATGTATGCGTCCTTAACACTCCATTCAGCAGCAAACTTTTTCCACACGTATCGTGTTAGACATTTAGCAGCTTGATTTTTAATTGGATTTTGGGATATTGAACGAGGAGGATACACAAGTTCCTTATATGCAGAAATATGCTCAGCTTCCTCACGAACTTCGAGTGCTCGCTCAAAAGCTACAAGAAAATCTGTGAGCATGGTCTTACTATCGAGAAATCCTTTTAGCAACTTATTCATCGATTTCCCTCTTTGTGTCGAGGTCATGTTTGCAAAAAAAAATCTTTAAGGTATGCCGGGGCCCACTTTACACGCCACTGATTAAGAGCTTCTAAATACGGTTTTGCTTCAGAATAATTTTCATTGTCCATAATACTATTCCATCGTTCCTCGAATTCACTTTGATTAATACTATGGTCGAGGCATTTAATGAGATCTAAATGAAACTCATCATATTTAGATCCGATCTTAGAGATTATATTAGACCTAATGTTCTTGAGCATGTGCCATATGCAGAGACCATGCTTAGTATTATATCTATCAGTAAAAACGGAACGGATGGCATCGGCCATATGGAGATCATTGTCCGTAAGAATTGTTTGGGGCGCAATACTGAAAATACGAATGAAGGCTTCAAAAAGCCACTCAAAACTTGAACAGGTTTCATCGCGAAGCAAAGCACCGGCAGCACAGTAGGAAAGCCCGTGATTAGTAACACCCGTGAATACCCCAAATGGCATTAAAAAATAATTGCACTTATATGTGTTATTATACACAATTGTATCGTGAAAGCGCATATATTGTCGCTTTTGTGACGGGTAAGCCCAAATTACATGCTTCAAATGGTTATCTTGGTCCAACTCGAATTCAAAAAAAAACTCAGGATTATTCCTGCGTTTTTGCTGGAGAAGAAAAAAAAAATCATGTGCCTGGAATTCATTACGTGACATACAGTCACTGCTAATTAAATTGTATACATCCCAAATTACCCAATTCTTTGCAGATGGCCCATATTTTGTCATGAGCAGTGATTGAATTTGAGATGTTGAAATGCCAGCATTTTTTAAGAGTAATATTTCTTCTCTAATAGCAACCGGTATTTCACGATTACTAGGTAAGAAACGCATAAGTTGAACCAGAATTAGCGAGTGGTTGTGGTGGAGGGTGGCTTGAGAGACGCAGTATTTATCTTCATTTTGATCATAATTAAGACAGACAAACCACGGGCAATTGCACTTTTTTGATTCAACATTTCTGCTTGCTTTGTTTGGGTTTTTATTTTTGGGTTTGAATTGGCCAAAACGATCACATACAAAAACTTGGGTACGACGTTTACCATCACTACGATGATTGCTGCCTTTGTAGTAAATAACATTAAATCCGTTCGTGTTTGCATAGTGGTTGGCAACACACTTAAAGGCTTCAAGGGAAGGGTAAGTTTGGCCATTTTGAAAAATTGATATTTCGGATTCTATTAAATTATCAGAGTTTAAAATTTCCAGTTCTAGTGGATCTAAATTTTCAGATTCTAGGAAGTTTTCAGGTTCAGNCGACATGAAATTCAATTAGATTATATTGGAATGATCGTGATTTCCAAGTGATTTATGGCAGTTTGCAAAAAGGTGTAACCCTGAGGTTTCGTGATGATAATAGCGGAATATTTTAAATCAGTAACACCTATATTTGTTTGAAATTTTTAAAATCTCCAAGAATCGAAAAAAATTTACTGATTTCTCGTGATTTTACATGGCATGATCTGCAAAGGTCACACCTTTTTGCAATGTAAAAAATTCTGTTCCAGACTATTGTGGTTGACAAGTGCAATTTTAGATATAGTTATGTAATTTGAATTGGAATGGTCGTGTTTATATAGTGATTTATATAAAAAATTCTGTTCCTATACTTACAAATTAATGTGACGATATATGCAATACCAAACATCATATCAAGTGTTTACAAGTTAAAATTTGCATCTATCAATTTCTACAATTCATGATTCACAAGCTTTTTTCGGGGTCAAAATTTTTATGATTGTTACAATTTGGTTGTATGTTGATCAATAGATATAAAATTAGTTCAGTTAAAAGTATTCAATTGGAACCTAGTTGGTGTAGTCAAATTAATCGTAAAAAATAATATTTTATTATGTCAAATATCAGATCTTCACAATTAACATTGAGAACACTCGATGCTATATGATATCTTTGGTCACATTATGAAAGAGCAACGTTTAAAATTTAAGGTGCACTATATATATAAATCTAAATTGTATATAATGACACCTGCCTAAACACCAATAGACCAGAGAAATTGAAGAAGCTGAACAAGCTTACAAGTTTTTTTTTTTTGTTTTTTTTTTCTCTGATCATACATCTCATGCGTATATTGCCATTTGCACTAGATCTATAAAGTCTTGTAAGTTTATTTAAATCTGTAAGTATATAACGTTTAACTCATAAATTAAACTAGACTAGATTCTAATTGAACAGTAAGAAATTTTACCTTTATACAATTACGTTTTTGCGGATGTCCATTCTTGTCTTGGTCTTCAGTCGGACCTTCTTCACGAGTTTTTTTGGGTCGTCCTCACTTTTTTTTTACAGCAATAGTTGATATATTCTCTTTTTCGGATCTGATTCTACTATTTTTTGGTCGTCTAACAGTCTTGCTCTTTGTTGGGTTGTTGATTATTGGATATTCCAAATCGAAAATACTATCAGCAGTAGTATACAAAGATTCCAAATATTTCTCAAGGTACAACATAAAATCCACATATTTATCGGGATTTGTTGAGATCTTATTTGCTATTTCTCCTGAAAGCCGGTGGATACGCATAAATCGATGCTGGGAGGCGCATTCGCTAGATGACTCACTAAATGACTCACTAGATGATTCGTATGATGCTAAGATGCTTGGGACCTGTAAGTTATAGAAATTAACATAATCTTTTGCAATCTCTAGCTCAGACAGATTTTTTTGCCAACGCTTTAGAAAATGAAATGGATCAAGTTGCGTAAGAGAAAGGTAAACTGCTACTGCAAGAGAATGGCGACATACTATTCCGGCAAATTCAAGATTACGACAGCTACAAGTAAGTATACAGCCATCATAGGACACCCAACAAAATATATCAGGCCTTTCATAGCGTGACAGTTTAAAACGGCGCAATTCTTTATCTTTTTCTGTTTCTGCACACATGTATGCGTCCTTAACACTCCATTCAGCAGCAAACTTTTTCCACACGTATCGTGTTAGACATTTAGCAGCTTGATTTTTAATTGGATTTTGGGATATTGAACGAGGAGGATACACAAGTTCCTTATATGCAGAAATATGCTCAGCTTCCTCACGAACTTCGAGTGCTCGCTCAAAAGCTACAAGAAAATCTGTGAGCATGGTCTTACTATCGAGAAATCCTTTTAGCAACTTATTCATCGATTTCCCTCTTTGTGTCGAGGTCATGTTTGCAAAAAAAAATCTTTAAGGTATGCCGGGGCCCACTTTACACGCCACTGATTAAGAGCTTCTAAATACGGTTTTGCTTCAGAATAATTTTCATTGTCCATAATACTATTCCATCGTTCCTCGAATTCACTTTGATTAATACTATGGTCGAGGCATTTAATGAGATCTAAATGAAACTCATCATATTTAGATCCGATCTTAGAGATTATATTAGACCTAATGTTCTTGAGCATGTGCCATATGCAGAGACCATGCTTAGTATTATATCTATCAGTAAAAACGGAACGGATGGCATCGGCCATATGGAGATCATTGTCCGTAAGAATTGTTTGGGGCGCAATACTGAAAATACGAATGAAGGCTTCAAAAAGCCACTCAAAACTTGAACAGGTTTCATCGCGAAGCAAAGCACCGGCAGCACAGTAGGAAAGCCCGTGATTAGTAACACCCGTGAATACCCCAAATGGCATTAAAAAATAATTGCACTTATATGTGTTATTATACACAATTGTATCGTGAAAGCGCATATATTGTCGCTTTTGTGACGGGTAAGCCCAAATTACATGCTTCAAATGGTTATCTTGGTCCAACTCGAATTCAAAAAAAAACTCAGGATTATTCCTGCGTTTTTGCTGGAGAAGAAAAAAAAAATCATGTGCCTGGAATTCATTACGTGACATACAGTCACTGCTAATTAAATTGTATACATCCCAAATTACCCAATTCTTTGCAGATGGCCCATATTTTGTCATGAGCAGTGATTGAATTTGAGATGTTGAAATGCCAGCATTTTTTAAGAGTAATATTTCTTCTCTAATAGCAACCGGTATTTCACGATTACTAGGTAAGAAACGCATAAGTTGAACCAGAATTAGCGAGTGGTTGTGGTGGAGGGTGGCTTGAGAGACGCAGTATTTATCTTCATTTTGATCATAATTAAGACAGACAAACCACGGGCAATTGCACTTTTTTGATTCAACATTTCTGCTTGCTTTGTTTGGGTTTTTATTTTTGGGTTTGAATTGGCCAAAACGATCACATACAAAAACTTGGGTACGACGTTTACCATCACTACGATGATTGCTGCCTTTGTAGTAAATAACATTAAATCCGTTCGTGTTTGCATAGTGGTTGGCAACACACTTAAAGGCTTCAAGGGAAGGGTAAGTTTGGCCATTTTGAAAAATTGATATTTCGGATTCTATTAAATTATCAGAGTTTAAAATTTCCAGTTCTAGTGGATCTAAATTTTCAGATTCTAGGAAGTTTTCAGGTTCAGATTCTAATGGGCTTTCGGTTTGAGATTCTAATGGGCTTTCGGGTTGAGATTCTAATGGGCTTTCGGGTTGAGATTCTAATGGGCTTTCGGGTTGAGATCCTAATAAGCTTTCACGTTCAGGTTCTAATAGGCTTTTGGGTTCAGATCCTAATGGGCTTTCGGGTTCAAATCCTTGTGGGTTTTCACATTCTTGCAGATTTTCAGGTTCATTACGAATAGATTGACTTGATACAACTTTTTAAAGCATTAAAGATATGCTAATCTTTCGTATAAAAAATCTTCTTACTGTATCGTATTACAACTACCTACCATTATTAAATTGTTCCTCTAGTACGATACAAGTCATTATTAAACGATATTATTAAGTGGTTATTTCTTCGCAAGAGCTATTCGTCCCTATCTTACAAATAAAGTTGATTAATTTTATGTTGTTAACAATGCAATGAAAATTGGTCTGCAAAATGTCTGTTACTTACGTATTAAAATTCCTACAACTTTTCATGAACCACAAACTTATTGTTCCTTATGCTTGGCGTGCAGCTTATATAAATCTTTAAAAAACGACGACCTTTGTATGAATCTTTAAAAAAAAGTGACGACCCGATGATTTTTACAATATAGGATTAATTGAAGTTAAGCTAAAGAAACTTTTGTGCCAAAAATAGTACGTGCACAAATCAAACTACTTATATAAAACAAAAAGTTACATACGCTTGCAACAAAGAAAAAACTATAACCGGTTTATCTAAACTATATTAGTACTAAATGTTAAGTACGTGTTGGATATTTTTGTTATAGTGATAAAAGCGCGCACACATGTACGTGCATAAAAAAGAACAATGCTAAAAAATTTTTGCTCTGTAAGAAATCATTTGGTGATATGAAGTATGACACGTGCACAGTATAACATGTGCACTGGTTACGTCGGGTGAAATTTTTATAATCATACGAAGTGCGAGACCGAGACACCATCGAAAAGTCGCACTGTGATTGGCTCACATCTTTTGTGGGTGATATATCCCCCAGGGAGATGCATCTCTCACAGGAGATGCCTATAATTTCCCTATCGTTTTATGCTTAAATGTCTAATATTTAATTCAGAGAATTACTTTTTCCGTTATCTTATAAAAAAAAAGCAGAATATTATAAAAATCTTCAAAAAGATTAAAAACAATCTTTCGAAAAAATTAAAAAAATAGTATCCACTTACCATTTCATATCAACAACGTCAAATTAAACAAATAAATAATCTTTTAAAGACACTTACGAATAAATACTCAACTAGCACGAATAAGACTATTACTAACATCTGGATAAAGAAATTGACGAATTGGAATTAATACAAGATATAGAACCGGATCGATATCTTACTATACGTGAAAGAACAATTAAATCTACCGATTCGTTTCAAGTTCTTTTCAATCTACTCGGCAATGGCAGGAATCTGATCAGGTGTCTTGTTTAACCCGAATTTAATAAGAAAATAAATACTACTTTTTTTTTTTTTTAAAAAAAAAAAAACAACATAAATTTACCTTTTCTAGGTTGTTTTCTCACCGTTACCATAGCCTGGCCGTTGATTCACGTCGAATCGCACAAAGAATGCTGCCGCACTGTCAAGTCACAATAAAAACATAAATGTTTTAATAAGGTTAAGCGCCTTTGCTATTCTTGTCTAGTTTTTTTGAAGAGTTATTCAAGTTAGATCTTTTTTGAGCTTCTATATGACATCTGCAAATTTTATATATAGATATATATCGATTACTAACTGGTAAGATATATATCGATACCCATCATCCCTGTCGATTACTATCAATAGTGATAGTAATCGATATATATTGATATATCGATTACTATCACTATCGATAGTAATCGGCAGGGGTGATGGGTATCGATATATATCAATATATCGATTATAATCGTTAGTGATAGTAATCGATATATATCGATATTAATCGATATATATCTGATATAATATCAATTAATAATTATTATATTCATATAATCATGCTTTTTGAATATTTTACAAGTTTTCGCAAGTTTTCGCAATTTAATTATAAATTTTTATTTATTTATTGTTATTATATAATATTTTAATTTATTAAATATACAATATTCACAAGTTTTCGCTATTTAATATAAAAATTTTTTTT
>QKWP01003235.1:0-21662 GCA_003550325.1 Gigaspora rosea | reverse complement strand
GATTTGTACCTCAAATAGCTCTAATTAAAATATTTTTTGTACAAATTAATTTTTAATTTTTTTAATTTAATATACCTATTAGGTTACCGGATTGATAAAAATAAATTTTTTTGATTATTTTATTGATAAAATAAAAAAATTTATTAATAGTAACTTTTTTTTTTTTTACTATAATTTACTATAGTAATTTATATATACGTGTATATAGTAAAAAAAATCAAATTACCTTACTTTAAAGCTTAATTTCTTCACAACCAGTGATCGAATTTTGCTCAAATTTTAACCATATCTTTATCATATGCACATTAATGCACTTGCGAAGTATCAGCTCATAGAACTGCATATTGGTTGCGAAATTATTTAAAATATCTTTTTTTTAAAAAAAACCTTTTAGTTTTTTTTCAAATACAGTAAATTGTACATGCTTAATTATTAAAATAAAACAATGTTAAACCATAAAAAAATATTATAATAAGTTAGATTAAACCTTATTTTATTTGATACTAAAAAATTTTTAATAATTAAGGGTAGGGTGTACAAATTTCTAATTTCATATAAAATTGATTGTAGATTAACTTTGTATAACCAATTTATATGATGTCATATGATTTACATGTAAACATCATATGATCTAACCAATCAATTCTTTGTACAACCTACAAAAATCATATAGCATCCTACAAAAATTTAATTATATGTAAAGTTGATTTTTTTTAAAGCAATGAATATTGTGCAACTTAATTATTATAAACAAACTATTTAAAACTAACTATTGTATAAATTTTATACAAATTGGTCAAAATCTTAAAAAAATTTATTAGAAGCATTTTTTTATTTACTATATAAAAATCTAATATACCACATAGATCATATGAAAAATGATTTACGTTCACCCTACTCTTAATCAAAAAAAATTTTTTCCTTAGTGTCAAATTATAAAATTTTTTGAGGTACAAATCTTTCTGCACTAGCCCATACTAAAATATAATTAGGGTTCAGAATGGGCTAGGTTTTTCTAAATTTAGGCCCAATCCTAAAAAAATTTTATAACCCAAGCCCTGATAAAAAATTATGAGTTGGGGCCAAGCCAGATCGCTTCAAAACTATACCCGGCCCAATTTAACCCAACCAGCCTGGTATTATATGTATAAAAGTAGATGTCACTGGCATACCTATAGGATAACTTTCTTGATCACATAAATGAAATTATTAATTATATAGCATTATTTGATTTCATATACGTACTAACTAAAAACCTTGAATTCACATAATATATATATACATACATGACAACTCAGTATTAGAAATAGATTAAACGATTTAATACAATTAATGTTTTTAATACTATAAAATACTATTAAATGACAAAAAAAAACCTTGTATAAAGAAGCTTATAAATGAATAGATACACAAAAATTTATTTCAAGTATTTAGAAAATAGATATATATGCATAAAGTAGGCAAATATGATATTTATTACTAATAACCCCGAATTCATTAAAGAATCTACAAGATATATATAACCAAAACCTTTAATTACGGTTAACAAATACAAATATACTACAAGAACCAAACAAATATAAAAACTACACTAATCTAACTGTTGCAACCCAAAAATACTAATTTAACAATGAACTCAAACCTGAGTTTTAAACATATTTAATGCTTAGATCTACACAAAAAAGCCTATAAGATACTAAATCTAACGAACTAATTCCTATAAAATCTAATACGCAAGACATAAAGTATTAAGATTTATTATTAACATAATAACTTAAATAGCAATAAAAAGTTCTTAAAAGTTCTTTATAATGTAAAACTTACATCTTGTTTGTCCTTTTCAGTCTTTTCTGGTTGGCCATTTCAGATATTTAATACTTATACACAAATACTATAGTAATAAGTAGTAAAATCTTCACTTCTAAGCAAAGTCAGTTAGTTTTCAGATTATTTTGAGATTATTATTTTTTTTTTTCCAAATCAAAGTGCCTACTTCAGGAGAGAGCTTTTTTATTCAAGATAATCAGATCCCAGACGCCCTACATGGAGGGACATCCGACATTTGTACATTGACGAGAGTACAACTAGCCTCATCTGCAATTTTTGGTTGCCTATTTAAGTAGCCACCCGAAGGTTCTACACTAGCAATCATACCTGCAACCCACATACTAGCATTGTCTATTTAAACCCTCTGATCACTGCCTCCTATAAGCCCGTCTTGTATTACTGGAACACTGTTCCAGATACTAACCAGTTCCCCTTAAGACTAGTTTATCCTAGTGGAAAACTTGGTAGAGTGGTCCCTGTTCCACACAGGTATCACCTACACTTCGGTAGCATACGCATTTGCCGAAACCAACACTTGCAGTTAGGTGTAGTTACCTAACTGCTATCACTACCTACTTCAGCTCTTATAGAGTTCATCTGACTTCAGTACCGTTCTATTCTTCTTTTGGCTTCTTTCCCCTAGAAGCTTTCTTTCCCCTGATTGCCTTCCTATTTCCAATCCGAGGACCCGGAAGGGTTGATCTGCCCTGGCAAACCCAGGGCCCCTCACCTGGTACATGATTCTGAAACACATGTCCTTTTCCTCTGGTGCAACCCCGGTGGTCCGGTTGGTAGGGCCCGGCATAAACCCTTTTTGTCGTAAGTCCGCTTCTGGTCAGTCCACTACCAATTAGTTCCTGTTTGATTCTTGTTAGATACTGTCGAAAGTCTGGCTACCTCTCTACTCGGGTCTTGCCAAGTATGGTTTCCTTTTGTCCTATGGTTCTGTACGTAATACAGCACCTGCGCTCCCAGGATCTATGCACCCCAATTCTGTGTATAACACAGCACCAGAGCTCCCAATACGAGTTGGTATAACATAGGAAACAGATTTGTAAATCCGAGCTCAGAGTCCAGATTACTGTAACACAAGTAAATTTTTCAAAATCGTCTTCAGTGGGATTCGAACTCTGTACCTTAGTTACAACTACTTGAGAGGGTGACAACAATCCAACTACACTATGTCGCCACACCCCAGATTATTTTTTTTAAACGAATATTAACATTAGTTTAAAATGAAAAATAGCTTTTGTGGTAATTTTTATTAGTGAAACGTTACAATCTCAAAAAGTACTCTAAAGCAGTGTTGTCATTGAACATGTCCAATACTATGTTTTTTGTCCAATGTCCAAGATTGTTCAAAACTGTCCAAGCCTATGTCCAAGACTTAAATAATTAATGAATTAATTTAATAAATATATAATTATATATTTTTTTAGGTGCTATATTCATGTTCAAAAAAATTAAAATAGATAATCTTAATAAAATTTTAAGTAATTTTAATTTGAAAAATATCTAAGATGTTTACAAAATGTCCAATGTACTTTACTGCTCTAAAGTGTATAAATAAGTTACCCAAGTAATTGATTTACATTAGCCAATCAAACGAATGTGAAACCATGAAGATAAAAGTACTAAATAAAATTGACCAATCATGAGAAGTCCCTATAGGACCCACAGGCCCCCACGGGCCCATTTCCAAAACCCAACACATGCCTGATATTTAATAAACCCGGTCTACTTTATAAATGAATCAAAATTTTGGACTAGTTTAATCCAAACCCGGCTCAACCCACAAACCCGTGGGTTTAGCCCAGCCCATTCTGAACTCTATTTATTACTATATCTGATTCTTTAGTAGTTATTTTATTATTTGCAAGCTGTTCATCGATATAACTATTCAAAAATAAGGACTAAAGAACTTCATAGATAGTAATTTCAGAATAATACATGTTATTTTCTCTTAACCATATTAATGCTTGTATATCTTTTTACGACAAACTCAGAAATCTCTAAATAATGTTGATCTTACAAACTAGCTATATATAATTAATAGAGAAAATAAATTTGTCGCACCCGCGACATGTCATACCCCTGCTTCGATCAAATAGCATGATTTTATAAGTAAAAAAATTTATTTTTTAAAAATTTAAAAATTTACTTAATAAAGTGTAAAATATATATATAATAGCACATTATATAATGTAAAATTTTATTCTAAACAACTTTTTCTAAGTCATAAAAATAGGTAGTCTTAGTAAAAAAAAATGGTTTATAAGAAAAATCAAAAATTTTCAAAGATAGCACATATAAACCTTTTTTTTTACTAAAACAATCTACTGTTTTTACTTAGAAAAAGTTGTTTAGCATAAAATTTTACATGTAATACGTAAATGTAATTATAGATTATATTAGTAAAAAAAAGTTTTATATGTGCTAACGATCAAAATTTTTGATTTTTCTTATAAAACATTATTTTTTTACTAAGACAATCTATCTTTATAACTTAGAAAAAGTTGATCAGAATAAAATTTTATATTACATGCTTTGATATCACTTATTTATTTTTACACTTTACTTAGGGTTGGCACTATAGATGATGGTCCAGTTACACAAAAGTTGCGTGAGTAATTTCTTGCAGAACAAAAGCAAGGTAGCACCAACAACCCTAAGGCGGTCTTGGGAATCTTGATTGGGAGAGTAACATGACTGTAATATGAACCCGAGTGGTGAGAAAAGTGGTGAACACAAAGGGATTTGTGGTAAAGAATTGGTCTAAACTGGATAAGAAACACCTCTGGCACCGGTACCAAACCTAAATTGGAAGGAAACAACTACTATAAAGGTAGATCTGCGAATTTGGGATACAAACAAAATGTCGAATTACTTGGTGGGAAGTACAATATACGAAATAAAGCTTCCTGGCCTAACTAACAGTAGAACACCAACCACTCTACAAGAAGTTGGAAGTAGTACAGAAATGTATTACAAAATTCAGTTAAGAGTAGCTGTATCACATAGAAGGAGTGAAAGTTAGCTTGCTAAGGATAGGGGCAGTATTGTCACTTGGACGCTTTTTGGACATTTTGGACATTTTTTCAAATTAAAATTACTTAAAATTTTATTAAGATAATCTATTTTAATTTTTTCACCAATAAGTCCAGCACCTAAAAAAATATACAATTATATATTTTTTTAAATTACTTTATTGATTAGTTAAACATGGGACATAGGCTTGGATGATTTTGGACAATCTTGGATGTTGGACAAAAAACATAGTATGGACACGTCCAAGTGACAACACTGGATAGGGGTGGTTCTTACTCGGGCCAGTTACGCAACACAGCCAGTGCTCATCTACCTTTAAGGGAAGTATCTGCTAATCAATCCAGATAGCATATCTGTAGTAATATACGATAGATTACTGAGAGTAGTGGGTAAAGCTTAGCTTGGCCTCCACCACTGCGTGAGTAATCTCAGGACACCAAGATTTAGAAAGTAACCGTAAGGTTACGATCGTCTGAGCAAGCTCTTGCACCTACTTGGAAGTATAGAATTGGCAATATTAGAGAAGCAGGGAATATAGTAAGTAGCAGAATAACAAAAATAGAGAGTAGTCCAAAAATCCAGTTTATACAGAAAATGGGGTATGAAAAGCTCTGGTAGGTTTAGGTCACAGATAGTCAAGAATGTCAGAGTCTCTTGTACTTAATATTAAAGTCTTCAAGGCATGACCTCATCTTAAAAAAAAAAAAATATATATATATATATTTATTTTTATATAGTTTATTCAAACTCTAGTACTTACTTTTGATTATTTTTATATATACAGTTAACCCTCCATAAATGCAACCTCCATAAATGCAATACCTCTCTAAATGCACATTTTTTCTATTCCGTAAAATGTTATTAGTGCTAAATGCATGTTCTATATTCTGTAAATGCACGTTCTCTTGAATAACATTTTATATCACACTAACCTCCCTAAATGCACGTGGCCAATCAAATTTTAGTATTTAAGATAGGTTATACAGGTTTGGTAAAAGTTATACAAACTTGATAATCTAATTTTTAAAAGCTGCAATTTAATTGGCTCTCTCTAAATGCAAACCTCCCTAAATGCACGTTGTAGGCTTGTCCCTACGAGTTGCATTTATGGAGGGTTAACTGTATATTTTTAAATATTCCAAATGCTCAATCTAGTAAGTTCTAAAGAATCAATTTATTAGTTTATTATATTTGGTTTATAGTTTTTGTTTTCTTGGTATATGTTTTTGAAGCATATATTTTTTCTTAAAAATCTGATACTTTAGTTATAATTTCTAGCCAGATTAGTAAAAACCTTTTCTTTAAAACTTTTTTATTGGTTTTTTTTTAGTTCTCTAATTTACTATAGTTTTTATTTATAGTACTATCAAAAGTTTGTGTTTTTTCTCTGATTGGGTTTTGTTAAATAGGTTTTTTTTTTTTTTTTTTAAAAGCGAGATCTGTTCTCTTTTCCATTTATTAAAATTGTTATAGAGTACATTTATTACATGTTGCTACAACTATTCTATTCTAAGGAAAGGTAGACTAGAGCTAGTTTACTCCCGATCTAAGCTTTGCCAAGATAGATCGCAGATCTACTTAGTCGATGTTATAGTTTGTAGTGTTTTCGTTGATGAAGGTGTCCCTCCACTTATTAAACCATATTAGTTTCTTTTCTTTATGATCTTTCCTGTGTTTTCTCTGTTCCGGTATTTCTTCAGGGTCGCCTTCTATCGCCGGTAGGCTATTTATTAGCACCCTGCTTTTTTTCCACATATTTTCGTAGATTTTCTTTATTAGTCTGTTTGTAAATTCTACTGTTTTCTTTTTGTCTTTTCTTCCTTTCTTCGTTAGGATGTCACTCTTAGTTATTATACTGATCGGTATTGCTTCTTCTCCTCGTTTCAAATTTTCTTTTATTCTTTGGGTAATCTCTTCTAGTTCTTCTCTTTGCACCTTTCTTTCGTCCTCCGTTTGTTCTAAAGCTTCGAATATTGCGTCTTCAATCTTGTATCGGTTCTCTTCACATAACAACCAGTGCGTTTGGTCTTCCTGTTCATTTCCACATCTTCTGCATAGTGTATCCGTGTATTTCTTTGCGTCCCTGTAATGTAAGTATAGTAATGTCAGCAATTCTTTTAGTAGCATTTTTACCTTAAACGTTTTTAGTCTAGAATCCTCTTTTGACGTCCTTCTTTCTAGCGGTCTACCGTAGTAGTTTATGTTGCCGTACGTAAGTTCCCAATCTATCTCTGTCTTGTCCGTCGCCATTTCTTGGTTCCTCTTTAGCGTTCTCCACTCTGCTACATTCTCTCCATTTATTATTCTTTTCATAAATTTACGTATGTTATGTGAAATCATTTGTTTGTCATATGTTGCGTAGTAACTCCTATTGTCGAATTTGTATACTTCAATCTCCACTTTTGTCTTTGGTTCTTCTATTTCCTTTTTCAAATTTTTGTTCAACCTTGCTTCTATCTTAACCTGTTTATTTTCTAATATTATTTTAACGGCATGTGCCAAGTGTCCTAGGTTTTCTTTAATTAGTGTCATTTTCGTAGTCGTTTGGTCTCTTATTTTCCCTGCTATTTTCATCACCATTTCTGAATTTGTATTGACTTTAATTGTTGCCTTCTCTTTACATATCGCTATCAGTATTGCTAATGATGTCAGGGCTAACTTCTCTTCTGATGGCCATACAATATTTTCAATTTTAAACTTTATCTTCTGTTCTGTATCTAGTATAATCGCTGATAGGTACGATTTCTCTCCCTTCTTCTTTCCTGTCTTTTCAGTTATCACCTCTACCTCGACTTCTTTCTTATTCCCTATTTCTTCATGTTTCTTCATCAATACTTCATCCATGTTTCTGAAATTTTTTATAAATCTCCACGACCTTATTGTGCTTTTACTCATGAATATTTCTTTTGCGAATCCCTCTTCTTGTTTCTTTCTCCTTCTGAATGCCATAATTATGTCTGCTATATTACCATATATTCTTCTTTTGCGGTTTACTGTTAGTGGTGTCACATCTTTAATCAACTTCGTCATTGTTCCTGCCGTGGTCCAAGTTGCTATGTGCTCTATGCACCTGACGCACTTTTCTGTTATATTATTCCCTTCTATATTCCAATGACTTAAATTTACTCTCCTATTCTTTACGTTTATAATCCTTCCTATCATTCCTTCTCTTGTTATTACCCATTTTCCATTTTGTAACTCCACTTCCTTAGTTTCTTTTAGCGTGAAAGGGTTTAGCTCGAGTCCTTCTACACTCGGGTTTTCTTGGTTTTGTATCGCCTCTCTCATTTCCTCGAACCATCTTGGTTTCTTGCCTTTGATTATCTTTCCTATATTATGGGGTATTTCTCCCCACTCTAAAAGTTTTGTGCCATCGCTATTTATTAGTTGTTCCTTGTAGTAAATTCGATGTTTATTCAACTTGGCTTTGATTGTATTTTTCTTTTTATTGTTCAATAATAATTCATTAACTGAGGTCCCCTTCTCTTCGAAATGCCTAGGCCATTTTCCTACTCCTTTGAACAATTGTATGTTTGTGCTGTGCATATTATCTAATATTAATGTGATCCTTGTATTTGCAAATTCCATTGGGTAAACTGCGCACTCTTCCAATATTGACACGTTTGTTGCTGCTCCGTTTTGTAAGTTTTGTATGTTCACGTATAGTGGTGAGTCCTCGAAATCCTCTTGGTTCAATTCTTTCCATAGTTGACTTATTTGTTGCATTGCCTGTATATCTTTTACTTTTTTAACTCCGTATATATTGTGATTTGTTAATAGTGAGTCTGGAACAGATCTTGCTAGTCTTGCTTTCTGCTTTATGCCGTTAGTATATCTTTTTGTAATATCTTCACACATCTTTGCACTTAGTACCACGTTCTGAACTCTATAAGCTAATCTTGTTAGTATAACGCAATTCGTGATATATATGTACTGTTTTTCCGTGATTCGAGCTCTGTTTAGTCTATTTATTGCGGCCTCTACTTCTTCTTTTATCTTTTCTCTGACTTCTTTCTGTTTTTGATTTGTTCCAAACCAATATCCAAGGTATCTAAAAGGCATATTATTTGACCTTCTCTCTATTACTTCTCCATCGAAAGATATTGTACCCTCTTCTTTGGAATTTGTTACAAACACTGATTTTGTTGTGTTTACTTTGATTCTTGTTAGTTGGTAAAAGTTGTTCGCCATGTCTATTATTTTTTGTAGGTCTTCTCTCTTCTCTGCTATCCATAGAGAATCGTCCATATATGCCAGCACTGACATCCTGCATTCTACTAACTTTTCATTCGGTGTGCACGTTTGCATCTTGTACCCATTATGTTCTTTATCTATTCTTGATATGAGGGGATCGTAGTATATTCTCCACAAGGTCAGCGACAATGGGCTCCCTTGGTCGAGACCGTCTTCTACAAGGTACTGGTTCGTTTTTCCTATATTCGTTATTACTTGGTTTTGTCTTTTCTTCATCAGGCCTTTTAGTATTTCGATGAATTTTTCCGGACATCTAATTCTTCTCAATGCTTTCCATAGTAGTTCTAAATGCACTGTATCATATGCTTTGGATGTGTCCTGTGATAGTAACCAAAAATTCTTCTTGTTTAACCAAGCATCCTCCTGTATGTTCGCTAGCCAGCTAATTGGTGCTGCTGTCGATGTATGTGGTAGTGCTGAATTGTTTCTTGGGTTAAGTATTTTTGTTTCTACTAGGATCCTATTGAGTCTTATTGTCAGCAGTTTGGTCATGATTTTTCGAGCGTGCCCTATTAAGGTTATCGGTCTAGTTTGTCTCAGGTCTCCGTCAAACGTTTTTTTCTTGCCTATAGGGTAAACCAGCCCATAACTCCACGCCTTCGGTGTTATTCCTGTGTCTATTGCAAAGTTTATTATTTCTAACAGAACTTCTAGTGCGTTTTGTGTTAACTGTTTGATCATCTCATTTGAAATGTCATCTGGCCCCGTTGCTTTGTTCGAGCTTGCCTCCGCGATGGTAGTCATCAACTCTTGCATCTCCACTTTTTTAATCAGTGACTCATACTGTTCTTTTTCGACTTCTTTCTTAGGTTCATACTCTGCCTTCCATTCCTCCCAGAAGTCCCAATTACTTTTGTTTTCTCTTGTCCAATTTCTAAAATGTGCTCTAACCTCTTCTTTGATTTTTTCTGCTTCTACTAACAATTCTTCGCCCTTTTTTATATTTTCTATCTCTACTCTTGCTCGTCTCCTCTTCAACACACTATCTATCATCTTCTTTGTGTTGGCTTGAAGGTTGTTCTCTCTTCTTTCGATTGCTTCTGCTATTTCCTCTCTAATCTCACTATTGTTTTCTTCCTGTCTACATTTGTGGATCAACCTTCTGATTTCCTTGATTTTTAGTATGCTTTTTTGAATGTTTGTGTGTTCTAAATCTTCTTCTATCAGTTCCATTTTTCCACATTGTATCATTTCGCTTATCTTCTCGAGTTTTTTGTTTATTCCTTCTACAGCCGTGCTCGGATTTAGAGGTTGCTTCAACTCTTTTAAATATTTCATTACCTTATTTATTTTAACCAGTGCTTTGTGCAAAATCGAGGCCTTTTTAGTTCTTGCTTCGAAGCCTCTCATGACTACCAATTTATTTTTGATATTGTTATTTGCCGCTTGTTTTATTGCCAGATTAAGCTTATGCCAAGCCTTGTTAAGTGTGGTTTCGTCGATAACACACTGAATCTGCAATCCTTCAACTTTATCTCCCACCTCTTTATTGAAATTTTCCCAAGCACTTTCGTCCGTCTCCCTGTACAGGTATACTTTCTTCTTCTGCTTTTTCCTTCTTATTCTTTTGATCTCGCCTAATTGCAGTTCGGTACCTATCATCCTGTGATCACTGTTTGCTGCCACTAAGAATTCTATACTAGGGTATTTTGCTTTCATGAATAGGTTTGTTGATATCCATATGTCGTCAATCTGTGATTCTGACTCTCCTCTCTTCCATGTATAGTCCTTAATGTCATATTCATTCAGTAGACTCATCATTGAGTTTTCTTGCATCGTTTTGAATATCGGTGTTCTTTTTTCGTCCTCCTTTCTATGTATATTACTGTTAAAATCTCCCATTATTACAATCTTCATTGCTCTCGCGTTGGCCTGTTCTATCCATGATTTTATCTTTTCTTGTGTACGTTTCGAAATTTCCCCTTTATCGCTTGGTATATATACCGCTATTACACGCATCCTGTTATGTTGCGGGAAGAAGAAATCTACATATATCGCCGTCCCTTCGTGTGTCTGTATGTTGTGTATATAACAACTAATGTCTGGTTTTACTAGTATTGCTACTCCCATAGATGCTTCTCTCTTTATCTCCTTATCTGGCTTTGTAGCTGCGATATATATTTTATATTGTTCGTTCATTAGCTGTGTTCGCAAGTCCTCTTTTTCTGCAAGCTTTGTTTCAGTTAGTGCAACTATATCCAGTTTTCTTTCCTCGAGTTCTTCTAGGATCAACCTCCTTTTTAATTCAACATTTATTCCTTGTACGTTTATAGTTGACATTTGAATTTTCATTCTTTTATTTACATTGCTTAATCCTTCAATCGCTTCAGTAATCACCTCCCGTTTGTCTGTTTCATTTCCTTTGTTTGTTTTAATTGTTGTTTTGTTCGATGAACTTGGACCACTGTTCCTTTGATTACTGTTCATGGCTTAAATTATTTCTGCCATATCTGTATCTTCTGTATCTACTAGTTCGTAGTCATCTTCTCCAAACACCTTCCAGTCAGGTTCTGGAAGTTCCTTTATATTAAACACCCATTCTGGTATTGTTTCAATTCTGAAAGTTTCTTGTAGTAAATTGATCGCTTCAATTACTTCTTCTTGTTCCTCAATTGGGAATTTCGGGCAATCGATTATATTCTTATTTTGTAGTTCTTCATTTAATTTTTCGATGCTTGTTGGGAAACGTTCCTCGTCCTTTGTCTTCTTGTCATTTTCTTTTTCCCTAATCTGTATCCAATCTTCAGGTATTTTCCAGAAGAAATAAAATTCCCTTAATGCCTTAACCGCGATCATTAGCTCTTTTGTGTTTGTTATCGGTAGGGTTAGGTTCACTTTGGTTACGTCTTCCCAGTTTACTGGTAGATCTTCTAATGATGTATAGTTTACTCCTATGTATTCTCTTGGTAAGGGTGTTACCACTCTATAGAAGCTTGGTATCTGCTCAATGAACCTTATTGCCGTCTCTGTCGACATTATTGGAAACTCAAACTTCTCTTTTAACGCCAGTTCCTCAGGTTTGGCTGGTAATCTTTTCTTTCTGATTATATAATCATTGGGTAAGTATTTAAATGCATAGACTTTCCTGAGTTCCTCTATATGTGCTTTGAAATCTTCATCATCTCTTGGGCAAAACGGGAACATCTCTCTCAGTCGTGGTGTTAGATCTTGGACTGCATCAGGTAATTCCAATTTCTTTGCTGGTAGTTCGAAATAATCATCTGGTAACGCCCTCATATGGTAGTATTTACTTAATTCCTCTTTTCTTCTTCTCAGGTCCCTTAGTTCTTCTCTTTTGGTTAGTGGAAAAAGTTTCCTTACTTCCGCTCTTAGATCCTCAGGGTAGTCCGGTAATCTTTCTCTTTTATCACTAATATACGATTCTGGTAGTCTTTCGAATGCATATATTTTCCTTAGGATGATCGCTACTGTTCCCGTCCACTTTGAGTTTTCTATCGGTAGCTCACAGGGTAGTCCCTTTCTTATCGTTAAAGGAATCTCTTTCCATTCTGTTGGTAGTTTTCTTCTAACTTCCACCTGAACTTCCTCGATCGCTTTCTTTAAGTCATTGTAGTTAAGGTTGTTTCGGATCCTCGCAAAACCGACTACATACAGTATTAATACTGTTATTTGGTGTGCATCCATCATTCCAAATTCCTGGTTTGTTAGATAATCTAGGCCCAGTTTCTTCCTTAATTTGTCATAGAGTTGCTCTTTATTGTTCTTATTTAGTACATGTGCTCCGTAGCTCTTCTTGTATCGCTCTGTTGCCTCATTTAACAATTCCAAAAATTCCAGCTGGTGTTTGGGTTGTATTTCGAATCTTCGTGTAAAGGTTCTAAAGAATGCCTTGTCTCTATAATGCATTTTCCTTTCTATAGCCTCTGGAATCTTCATTGCCGTTTTTCTACTCTCGAATTTGTGTTTTATAAACTCCTTTAACTCTGCCATAGCTTCAAAGGCTGCTAGTATATTATTTTTATGCCATTTCCTTCCATCGAATTCCTCGGTCTTTAATTCGCTATTAGCCCTCAATACCTTGTCTATGCCTCTGCTGATTTTACTCTGTCGTTCTTCGTCAAAAGGCCTCTTTATATCTTTTCCTGGACCTTTGGTCACCTCACTGTATGATAATTTTGCTTTTTCTTTTCTTTCTCTACTTTACTTGCACTCTCCTTCTTTTCTTTTTCTTTTACTAATTCATTTTCTCTATCCTTTTTCAACTCTTCCTCTAGTCTTTCCGCCAACCTTTGTTCCAACTGTGGATCTAGTTTCATTAGTTGTACGTGATCGCTTAAATTTTTGTCTGATAACTGTCGATCCTCCATTTCTGTGTCAGTCCCGGTACCTCGGTAATTTCTACACCCAACTGTCGATCCTCGGTTCTCGTACCAAACCCCTGTAGATCAGCATTTTCTATATTCTTCTGCGATGATGTCAGATCGATTTCCATTTCGGTGTTTGTTTTGATTTCCATTTCCGATGACGTCATTTCTGTGTTTTTAGTGTTTGTTCCGTTATCTCCATTTTTGAGTTCTGTTTTATCTTTTGTCAAGTGTTTTCTTTTGATTTTCTTTGTTCCTTCTATTTTTTGAGCAGCCTCTTCGTCTTGTCTAATTAATCTTTCTGTAAAACTTTCTTGTGCTGCTTCAAATTCTTTGGATGCTTCCATCCCTTTGAGCAAAGTTATCAAATCTGGTCCGAAGACCTGTTCTTGTGTAGTTTTGTCTTTTTGACTACTTCTGTCGTTCTCTGTCTTTCCTTTTCTTTTCAGCTTCTTTTAGGTGTTGTTGTAGTTTGTCTTTTTATTTAATTAATTAATTACTTAATTATTTGCACAATAAAAGCCATGTGTTTGTATACTCTTTTCCGTTTTTTGTTTGTTTACTTAGTGATGTACGGATGTTCAGGAAAGAGTTCGCCAAATTTTGTTAAATAGGTTTTAATATCCTAGTTCTCCAATTTTATATAATTTTAACAAATTATTGTAAATTTGTACCAACTAATACTAGCTTGCATTTTTCATATAATTTAAATTATATAAATACTTCTAGAACCTTTTAAAATGAATTAGTATACCCAAAGTTATTAGTTTTAAAACTCAACTAATTGATAAAAATCTATTACTATTATACAAATATTTTGTTTAAAATTAGGATTTGAATTCTGTACATTAATACTAGTTATTTGAAAAAGTGGCAATAATCTAACTACTCTATATTGTTACATTTTTAATAATAAATATTTTTAAAATATTAAAAATAAAAATTTATTATCAAAACTATATAAAAAATGATCTATATATACTTTGCTTTTAAAGTTATTGTAGCTTTTAAAAAATAAAGCCACCAAGTTGCAACCAATAATTTAGCTACAAATTAGTAGCTTTTTTTTAAATATCTTTTTTAGATCTTTTTTTTTTTTAACTAGTGGCCCTGCCTTTATTAATAAGAATTACATATATATGCACTAAGTTTACTTCTATATTACTATATACTTTAAACTTTTCTATATCTAATAAAGACTTACTCGACTTCAACCATGATAGCCGTTTCTCTCTTTTTAAAGCCCTCAACTCACTGAGAGTTATTTAAATGTCTACAGGTGGAGGCTATTAGCCTTTATCTTTTTTAGATCAAAATTTATTAATTTTTTAAGTTAGTATAGTTTTTAAGTATTATAATAGTATTATATACTATATTATAAATTGTTTGATTTTTTTAATAATTAAAGGTTTTTTTTATTTAACTTTCATAATTATATTGTATATCTAATCTATATAATATGTAATATATATATATATAATCTAACTTTGAGCTTGATCTTTTATTAAAAAAATCATCTGATTTTTGTTACTTTTCTTATGCTTGTTTGATTTTTAAATTAGTAACAAATATTTATTAAATTTAATTTATAATAATATTATAGCATATATTTATCTAAAAAACAATAGTACACAATATCACAATATATAATTTAAATATGTAATATTTTATAAACATACAATAAATACAATTATAATTAAATCTTACCACTAATACTATAAAAATATATATACACAATAATATTGAAATATATTCTTTAATAACAAATTGTAATATAATTTGTTTTAAATAAGCATAAATTGCCTAATATAATAGTTTTAACTTAATATATATATAATTTTTTTCATTTATCAATGTAAAAACAAAATCATTGCAAATAGTCAATATTGTAAATCAGTAAAATAGATACTCCAATTACCGGTAATTTAAAGATTTTCATCTAAAAAATTATATGTTATTTACATAATGCTATCAAATTTTATAAAGTCCAAAAGCAGCATATACGTTAAGTAAATAAACGTTAAGATGATTCGTTTTTTTCACTCTTGTAAAGTTCTTTCAGTGCTTCTTCATTTTTCTTTTGACGTAGTCTTTCCACTTCTTGCGCCCCACCGGTCTTTTTTAGCTTATTATGAGAAACAAAGTCTGTTAATTCAGCCTCAAATTCATCAATACGATTAGCTAAATCACGTTCACGCTGTTTTTCAACTGCTTGCAAAGCTTTTAGTCGCCGTTCATGATCAGGAGCAATCCCTCGAACTTCCTGAAGAACAGTCTTCAATCCCTCAAACCCTTCTTCCGCCGCCGGAGGCACATATACTTTTGTGCTATTGGGGGTTTTAATAACTTTAAGAATAGTATTGAAAACTTCAGTTAATTTTTTGTGATCTTCTTGTAAGTCCTCTAGAAGCTCTTCTTGATGATTTAAAAATTGTTGTTCATCAACAATCATTTGTAACTCCTGCTTCCATGTTTGCTTCCATGTTGGCTTGACAGTTTTTACATATTCTTGCAAAGATGAAAGCTCTTTAGCAACAGCCATTGATTCCTGCTTAACGTGTTGAATTTCTGTGGGTTGTGGTTTAGCACCTCTCTTTACAACATCAGACTTCATTCTATCTATAATATCTTGAAGATCATCAACTTTTTTAAGTAGTGCAGTTGATCGAGAATCTAATTTTGCTTTGCCACTATCAATGAATGAACGTGAAGATCCAACATTCGTTAAAGCAACTTGTTTAACAGACTCAGTTTGAGCAGCCAAAGATTCGAACAATTTTTTGGTTTCACCCTGAAATTCGGAATATATTTGCCGCATTGATCCTAAATCTCTTCGAAGATTTTGAACTTCATGAAAATGATTTTTTAGATCACCGGTAATTTTATTCACTAGATTATCCTTAGATTTATCTAACTTTTTGTCATTTTTGCTTATTGAATCGTCATCATCTGTCGATGATGTGGATGGTTGTTTGTTAGGTACAAAAGTTTGTATGGCAGGAATAGCAGGAGTAGTAATATTTCCATGGCGTAATACTTCTGTACTTTCAGCAAAGGATTTTTTGAGATCTTGTATCTCCTTTGTTAATCCAGCGATACTTTCATCTATATGCTTTTTAACTTGTTGTAGATCTGATATTTAAGAAATTTAAACATCAGTGATATAAAAGCAATTTACACAATAATTATATAAAATCAAATCAAGATTTGTAAATTACAGTGCAGTAATAATTTTCATACCTTCAACATTCAAAGCTAGAACAGATTTATCTTTAACTTCACTTAGATCTTCTAATTCATAAAGTATACCAATTTGTGGATCCTTTATATAAATATTGGGAAAATTTTCCATTCCAGGATTATATTGAAATTTTTCGATAAACAACATTTGTAGTGCGGTCATATTTATATCTCCATCATATCTTATTTTCTTGACATCTTTTCCAAGTTGCAAATATAAAATGATAAATTTCTTATTCGAATCTAAAAAGAAACGTTAATAAATAAATTAGCAATTATAAATAAATTAAAATAAATAAATGAGTACCAGTCTTACCTTTAACGTCATCCTTCTCGTTATGTTTATCTAAACTAGGTTTGTTATTTTTGTTTAAAAGTATAGGTTCTATAGGAGAAATTATAGGAGATGTTATAGCAGAGCCATTAGGTTTTAATGTTGTTCCTTCTTGTACGTTTTCAACCTCCTCAGGTATATTAAGCTCAGGTGGTTGTACAGAATTCAATTTTTTAGAAGAACGACGTAAGTTAGGTTTTTTTCCACCCCAAGCAGAAAACCTTCTTGAAGCACGACGTTCGAGATTATCACGTTTTAAAGCAGCTACAGGATCCATGGAACTACTGCCATTATTACTATTTGAATTATCAGAAGAATTGCTAGAAGGAGGTGGTGGATTTTGATTCATAGAGAAGATTGATTGGGGCCCACTAACTGGAGAAGTGGGTTGTGGGCTATTACTTTCATAATTATTTTGAGTCTGACGATATATACTTTGCTTAGTTTTCAAAGCTTGTAACAAGTTTACTATGATCTCTTTTATTTTAGGAAGGTGGTTATCCAAAGAAGAAGGAGAGGCCTCTTCACAAAGAGCATTCTCGAGACATCCTTTCAAGTCTTGTGGAATATTCACCATGTTACTGTTACAAATTTTAAAAAGGTTTATTTATTGTACTTGATTATATTGATCATAATTTTTTTACCAGACTTCTTACCTCGTATCTAAACCAGCTTGTCCAAATAAGTGAACAACTTGGTTTAATTCAATAGCTAGCTTTACATAAATATCAGAAACTTGTTGCTCAGTCACACGTCCAGTAGACCAAGCTGTCAAAGCTTCCAACAAGGATTTTGTAGTGACAAGAAGTTGGGTAATTGTGCTTTCCATTGTATTCGTCTAATTTTAAGGTATTTTTGTTCGTTTGTCAGATTAATAAATAGTGCAAAGGCATCTATAATAAGTTACAGTGTGATTTTAAGGACATTTAAAAGAACTTACCGGGGAACTTCCGGTACTTTTTCTCTGTAGATTGGGTGGCGGTGAAAGTTCTCTCTCTCTTTGAAGTGAAGGTGAGGAGGACGGACGACGCTGAGGAGTGGGAAATTGATAGTTTGCGGGCGAGGGAGAGACACGAGTAACATTCGGCTGCGGAAATTGTACCGAAGGATGGTTTGGGTAACTCATAGTGATAAAGTTACTTTTGGTCAAAGTTGAGACGGAAAAAACGCCCGTTTCCTTGGGCAGTCTTAATGCCATTTATGAAAATTCGGTAACACAGTGACATAATGACGCGATGTTTAACGTTAGTGATTGCTACACACCCTTGTGTCCGTAGAATATTAGCGCTTAGAAGTAATCGTATTTCGTTGGTGTTACATTATACTAAATTTTGGTTGGTTTTATGTCTATTTATGGAGGTCGACTAAAGCGGAGTTAATTCAATATATGATCTACACACTGCATAAATTACATTATTGATACCTATATAACCTTCTAACAATAATTGCATCAAAAAGGTAACCCTAACCCTAACCAAATTTCACTCCGCTTTAGCCGACCTCTATTTATGGTAATTGATGTTCTTCGGTTTCGCCTTTTTTAGTATTTTTGGGTGTTACGAAAATCGACCGATTGTATGAAGGTACTCTTTTTTTTGCGCTAGTAATTTGCTCTTCGATATAGCTGCTCATGCTATATTTTTATGCTCATAGCGCTCAAAAAAAATTTTCGCTTGTCGGGCTGCTGTTGTATATATAGAAAAATTTTAATTAATTTGATTTGAAATTTTGAAATTGAAAATGAAAAACAAATCGTTTCTCTGCGTAACAAAAAATATATAGCGTATTTACTAAATTACTAAAATGTTGAATATGTTTAGATCTCCTGAATGCATAAGATTTCTTCTAAATGTATTTTTATTTTAAAAAAACAAATAATAAAGCTTATGAATTTTTACCATTTCCTCTCTAACGATGTACAGTTGCCATATGGTCCAGTCATGAAGCATTTTGAGTTCTGACTATAATAGCAAACCTGACCCTGTCTGACAAAACAAATAATCAAAAAAAAAAAACTTCGCGGCATAGTTAATTATCTATTATGTCGCATTTTATTTTGTTGAAATTTCCATGTTGCGCGCTGCATTTTTAAAAGGAACCATATGTAAACTTCTTTAATAAATGCTAAACACTGCTTATAATTGCGTTTTTTATTTTTTTTTAATATTTGATATAGTCTCAACAACTCGATCAATAGAGAGCTCTTAAATTTACTTATTTCTCTATGCTACTTGATTTCTAAAAAAAGGGCGGCCATCTAACAAACAAAAAATCCTTCGATTTTTAGATTTAACGATTGCTAATGAATGCATATGTTGTGAAAAATTTTTAATTTATTAACAAATATAATCAACAGCATACTCGAATAATATTTTTTGTTTTATTTTTCTGCATAAGTTATGCGTGGAATCGTCGTATATTTTTATTAAAAGAATAAATGGGCATAAATAACACGTGATAATATAATTTTATATTTTTAAGAAGCGAGTTTTATTTAAATTATCAAGGGATTCTTCAGGGGTTTATACAAATTGCAGTAAACAGTGTTTTTTTGACAAAGAGTATACGATTATTACCGTAAACAAGAGATACTATATCTATTATTAGGCTTTTTCGTTTGAATCGAATTATCTCTCTTTTTTTATTCAAAAAAACCTATATAAAGATACGTATTTTTCAGTATCGATTGATTTAATAACGAACAAAGTAAGGAAAAAAAAAATAGCTTTTTTTTTTTTAAAAAAAAAAGAAAAGAAAACCATGACATCTATTTTCTGTGCTATATCTTATATCAAAAACGTATCAGGCTCAAATAAAATCTGTAGCGGAAGTGCTGTGTATAGGACTGGATCCAATGATTTCGTCGAATACGTGTTTAAAGCTTTTAGGTTCAGCGAAGTGACGTTAGTAGAGGAAGTCACAAAAGGCAGCATATCGTTAATAATCGGCCGATTTACTTTTGTTATAGGTGAACTAAATGTAAAATAATAGATATATTTGTCATTACTGAATAATTAAAATAACCGTTGTTAAATATTATACAACCAAATCACATATTAATTATCTTTTATTTATGTTTATTACTATTATCTTTTCTTTTTTTTTTTACTAAGATTACAATCGAACAGAATACCTCTTAAAATTCAAACTTTAGAAGATTACCTGTCAATGTACAATCTCCCCATATCTCCGCCCTTTGGTATTTTCACAGCTCCAGTTCAAGACCCTAGCACTCCAGAAGGTGATAATGCTGCTTTCCGTCTAAAGAGAGAATCTTATAATAGCGTGACTTCGTCCCAGGTTACAATGTCCGTTTTGTGTAAGTATGATCCCAAAGGTCGTCATGCTAACGTAGCTGATGCCACGAAACATCAACCTATAATATCAGTCGCTAGTGAATTAGTAACGTTGAAAAAGTCAGTGTGCGTGTTAAGTGAAGTAATTGAATGGACTTACCCAAACCAAGGAAACTCTAAAACAAGTGATGATAAATCAATAAAAGATAGAAAATCGAGAAACGAAGAGTTAGAAAAATTAGTAGAAAAATTTAGTCCACCCTCTAATAAAAAACAACTCGCAATGTGACAAAGAATATAAATGAAGACCCGCAAGAAGAAAGCTCCTCGAGGGCGAAAAGATTGAAATCTGCTATAAACCAAGTCAACGAAATTAAAGGTAAGATGATAATAAAAATTTAATGATAGAAAAGATAGATAAATAAATAAGATTAAATAAAAAGATAAATAAATAAATAATTAAAAAATAAATAAACGAATAAAAAATAAATAAAAAAACGAAAAACAAAATAAGAAAATAGATAAATAAGAAATAAAAATATAAAAATATAATCGTTCTTCCAAATAATAGCGTTTGAACAAATTATCTTTTGGTTTATAAAAAGAAAACTCTGTACACCTTTATATACATATTCTAAAATCGATTTACTGTGTTACGATTATATAATCGTGTGAAGAACGACTGTAATAATAGATAATAAAATAAAAATAATGACGATTATGCTAATTTGCTATTGATAAATTCTACTAATAACTCAAAAATCTAGAAAATAAAAGTCCAAACGTTCAACATAATGCAGAAGTTCAACAACATAATGCAGAAGCTCAACGTAACGCAGAAGTTCAACATAATGCAGAAGTTCGACATGATGCAATAGATTTAACTCGATTAGACGAAAATTCCGCTGAACACTTATGTACCACAGTTGAAACGGATACCGACGGACTATATTCAGATGAAGAACAAACAAATAATCCCAATAATGAAGACACACCCTAAGAATAATAAATATTTTTAATACACCCGATTATCTGTTTTGTATGTTCGAAATGCAGCTCCGATTAATTAAATACTTCCTCTTTGTTTTATCTTCTTTACCTAAACAATGAAAATAAAATGTATTATTTGACATTAATAATAAAAAAACATGAATAAATAAGATATCAACCTTGGTCTGTAAATCGCATATAAAAACTATGACTCGACTGTATTCCATCGAGTTGACGTTGAAAATTCCTTTTGTAAAGTAAATCGAAAAAATAAAAATTTAATATTAAAAAAAAAATACATATATTACCCGTTTTAATATACAATTTTTGAATTTACCTGAATTTTTC
>QKWP01003234.1:9790-30232 GCA_003550325.1 Gigaspora rosea | reverse complement strand
CAAAAAAACAAAAATAAAAAAACAAGAAATATTAAAAATATTAAATGAAAAAATAAATGAAATAAAACTTTGTGAAAACTTGCAAAAACTTGTGAAAACTTGTGACTAACTAAACATTTCTTTAAAGAAGCATTCTTAAAAATTTAGAAATTACTAAAAAAATTAGTTATATATTCTTGCAAAGTATCAAAAGTTTGAGTTGGCTATAAAGTCAAATTGGTGTTTTTGCAAAGTACCAAAAAATTGTTAGTTTTCTTGCAAAAGGCTAGTTTTCTTGTAAAGTATAAAAAAAAATTAAAAAATAAATAAATAAAAAAATAAATAAATAAATAAAAAAAATAAAAACAAAACAAAAAACTAAACAAAAACAAAAAAAAAACAACCCAAAAAAATAATATATAACTGAATAAAAGATTTAATTATAAGGGGCATATCATTTATTAAGTAATTTTTATTATAAATATATAATCAAAAGTAGTGATCACATTTATACAGTCAAACTTCTATAAATACAACATATATGAACAAGCCCACAATATGCATTTAGGAAAGTTTGCATTTAGGAAGAGCCAACTAAATTGCAGCTTTAAAAATTAGATCATTAAGTTTATGTAACTTTATTAAAAAACTGTATAACCTATCTTAAATACTTAAATTTGATTAGCTATATGCATTTAGGAATATTAGTATAATATAAAAAATTATTTAAAAAAACATTTATTTACAGAATATAAAACATGCATTTAGCACTAATAACATTATTTAACAAGAAAAAAATGTGCATTTAGGGAAGTATTGTATTTATAAAAATTGTATTTATAAAGATTGCATTTATAGAAATCTAACTATATACAATTAAAATTAGATAAAATAATTACACCATATATGAATAAAAGTAGCTACTAAACAAAAAATATCATGTAATAAATAACATACCTCCAAACAAAAAATCTAATCTGATATTGTAATACAGAATTTGTATATTAATTTTGAAATATTATACAAAATTTTAAGGCTAGGGTATCTCATATGATGTTACACATATGTAATTTTATGCAGATCATGGATTCAGCCCCTATAAAAGATTATGCAAACTCGTGACTGCTAAAAAATTTTAACACACGGTCTAATATTGTTAAAACGAAGTTTTTTCAGTTGTTTAAAGGTTGTGTATTTGCTAGTAAACAGTTTTTTTATTAAACGAACTGTTTAAAAAGAGGTTTGTTTAGAAACAATATAGTATTAACTTTGCGCATGTGGCTTCAAAAATGCGCATGTCAAGTAAACTTTTTTAACAAACGGTTTTTTTTCTTTAACTTTTACAGGATATAACTTCGGCACTTGTTTACATCCAATGATATTATAAAAATTATTTGTAATTAAGAATTTTTTGAAAGTTTATTAGAAATCTTTCGTATTTATTAAGAGATCTATTTATAGATTAGACAATATTTAGAACCGTATTAAATATAGTATATAAACTATTCGGAAGATTGGATTTTTTTTGCACAAGTGTTTGTAACAAGTATTTAAAACTTATTGCAAATAAAATTTTTTATTATAATATGAGTAAGATTGTATAAAATAAAAAAATCAAAGATTTTTAGTCTTCATACGTTCATAGGCATAAAATAATTTGATTGGCTAATAAATAATAAATTACTATTTTTAGATTAGTTACATGAATGATCTACAATATGCAGCATGTCCGTTATTTTGCTATATTGCAGATCATATGAGATACCCTACCCTTAAAATATTTTAAAATATTTTGAAAATATTTGAATTATTTTAAACTAAAATATTTCAAAAAATACTTCAAATTATTTTTAAAATATCCAAGATCTAAAATATTTTAAAATATATTGCAAAATATTTTGAAATATATTGTAGTTTGCACATTCTTTCAAAAGATTTTACAAATTCACAAGATCTTTCAAAAGATTTTACTACTATAAATTTGCTAATACAAATACAAATAACAAGAGTTAATGTTAAAGTTAGAATTATTATTAGGTTAAAATTAAAATTTAAAGTGTAAATAAAATTTGATTAATAAGGGTGTGGTGACTTAGAGAAATTAGTAAGCTGTCATCTCCCAAGTGGCAGATCTAGGGTTCAAATCCTACTGGTAATGTTTTGAAAAAATCTGTGTTATAGTAACTGTCTTCTCATTGATCAGTTAGGTACTTTACCTGTAGCCTTGTTACACTATTTTAAATAAGAACTTTCAGGCATAGTTGTGTATTATTATACAGACAAATCTGAGAAAACAGAAACCTGTTTGGCAAGTCCCAAGTAAAGAGGTAGTGAAGATCTTTAACAGTGCTACCAACTAGAGTATCGGAAACCAGTACTAGAAAACTGGATAACTTTGACCTAAGGGATAAGGTCCACTAATCTGGCTGTCGAAGTCGTACCAGATGAAAAGGACCTACACTATTGAAGTAGATACCAGAGGAAGAAAAATCATATAGCACCTAATGCTGGTAGATCAACTCTTTCAGGCTAACTGGATTGGAAATCTGGGATATATCGGTATAAGGACCAGTAGGATGGTAGAGGTGAGTACTGGGGTTAGAGCAAACCTTACAAGAGCAGAAGTAGATAATTGTAGCGGTTGCAGGGTATCCCCTGACTACAATTTGCTCGTCTTGGTAAATGTGTAAGTTACCGAAATGTAGATAATATCTGTGTGGAACAGGAACTGCTTTACCAAGTTTCCTGTAAGAATAAACTAGTCCTAAGAGATATAGTTGATATCTAGGACTACCTTGACTGGCTAATATATCGGAGGACTGTCTAGTGATACAGATAGGATTAGTAGGCAAAGCTTGGACCAGAGAGTTTAAACAGATAACTCCTTAGTTGGGTTGCAGGTATGGTAGCTAGTGTAGAACTTTCAGGCAGACTACTTAAATTAGACAACCAAAAGTTGTATGTGTGGCTAGGTGTATTCTCATTTATGTAACAAATATCGAAAGCTTGCAGAGGAACCTGTAACCCCATACTTTAATAAAAAGACTTATCTCCTAAGCAGGAATTTTAACAAAAAAAAAAAAATTCGATTAATTGTCTTATTTTCAATGAAACTGCTACAGTACCAAAATATTTAACTTAATGAAACAATTTTAATGAATCCAAAATCATTAAAATCCAATAATAATATTTTAAGATTATTAGAGATTTGTATTATTTCAAGCATTTAGAATTTAATTAAAACACTTAAAGTGATACAAACTATCAACAATTTTGAATTCGATAATTAGATTTTAACAATTTGAATTCATTAGAATCATTTCATTAAGATAAACATTTTAATAATTGTTTATTAAAAATGGGCTAGTAAATTAAATATTATTTATTGTTAACTATTTTGGAAATTTTTAATAATAAATTCCAAAAATTTGCAATATATGTTTAAAATTTTGTTAAAATATAATATATATTGTAAAAGTATAATATCTAATTAAGTTCAAATTAATATTTGTAATTAAATTTGAACTAAATATAATTTTTTAAAAAGTTAAAAATTGAATTTGGTTTAAAAATTAGAAAAATTTTAATTGTACATAATGTATATATATTGGCATTAACAATTAATTTACAAATTCATGTAATATGTATTGTAAACAACTTTTATAAATCAAAAATTAAATCGTTGCTTATAGTTAAGGTAAAAGTGAGCCTAAAATAGGACAAAGTATAGTTTATATTAAAATTTTATTTATTAGTAACCAAAAGATGGTTTTATAATCAAAATTTTAAAATATTAGTTGGTCTATATTTATATATATTGTATATAAATAAAAATCTTTTAAAAATTAAACTAATTTAAGTTTGGTTTAGTTTAATAAAAATACTAATATAATTATTAAAAATTTGTATTTTTTTTTTTAGCAAGTTTTATTATATAGTTCTTTCTCAACTTTTTGCTTTATACTCTAAAAGGCTTCTGCAAATTTTTAGTTTTTAAGGTTCTAGACCCAGTATTATCTGGTTATTTCTATAAGCTCTAGATACAACTGCTACACCAACTCTAGAAAGATCAGACATCAGAATACTTTAAGAAAAGATTTTACCTATTGGTCTAATAATACTACAAGTTTATATAATATCACAAATATTAGACTTAGAATGCTACCAGGGATTAGCTAATTTGATTTTGGCCAAAATTTTAACCCTCCTATTTTAGTCAGATCTTCATATTAAATTTCACTTTTTTAGACCTCTCTCTTCCTAGAAAATTAGCTGATTTCCCTCCTCTTAGGTCTTATATTACATCTTGTAACTTTGGTTATTTTAAATTGGGGTTTAATATATTTTGCTTTATAGCCATAAATTCTTAGAAAAATAGCTACTAAATTAAGTCTATTATATAATATTCTGGGTTTCTGGTTCCTGTAATGTTTTAGTTTTCTAACTGGCTGGCTTTTGTTATTTTACCTTTGGAAGAATTGAACTGACAATCTTTTAATTGTATCCTTAAAACATAACTGCTATGCTATTAATCCAAAGAATCTTAAAAATTTATATGATATGCATAGTCTAATTATATTAAATATTTTATATAAAATATAAACTTGCAAAGGTTTTTTTATCTAAAAGTTCAATTGCAAAAAAATTTTATATATTTAAGTGGTATTAAACAAGCTCTATTCAACTATATATTTAGTTTTAAACTTTTTAAAACTTTTATCAAAAAAAATTTAATTTTTAATTAATAAAAATTTTAGTACAAATATAAACAAAATAAAAAATATATAAAAAATTTAGCCAATTAAATTTAATCTTATAAGTAAATAATTAGCAAAAATTTCAGTACTATCAATATAATTTGATGCAACTAGGCTATATACACTATTTTAAATTTTAAACAATTTAAATAACAAATAAAATATATAGTAAATTGACCTAGCAAATTATAATAAATATTTTTAAAAAGTTTATATAATTTAGTATATATGCATTGTAATGCAACTACTTAATAAACCAATCAAATTATAGAATCAAATATAATATGAAATTAAAAAATAATAATATTTTAAAAAATCATTTGTAATTATAATTTTGCTTATAAAACTACTTTTTTGTATTCTAACAAAAAAAATTTTTTTACAAAATTTTACTATAAAATATTGGTGCTGAAAGCCTATATTTAATAATCATATAAAGTGGTTTAATTTTTAAATATTTATAACCTTTTATCTAAGAGATTTTAAAAAAATCTAACTAGTAACTTTGTAGAGCAATATTAGCTTTATATATATACCAAATATTTTTTCCAAATCTTATTACTTTAGTGCAAAAATCCTTAAATCAGCAACTAAAAAACTAATAATTCTTTAAACTTTTATAAAAAAATAAAATATAATTAAAAGAAATCTTTCTATAAAAATATACAAACAAACAAGCAGAACAAAACTATAGAGTTTATTTTTTAATATAGCAAAATTTTATGATATTATTTCCTTTTAAAGTTACTAATAAAATTAAAATTTGGCTGCATATATATAAAAAATATAACAAAATTTTAAAAATATAATAAAATTTAAAAAAACATAACAAATTTTTAAGATATTAGCCAATTAAAAGTTAGTATTTGTTCTCAAATTTGGTCACTTTTAAAAAAAGTTGTTGGTTTAAAGATTCTTGCACTATATAAAGAGTTGATGTGTTTTAAAAATTAAAATTTTATATGTAAATTTATAAATTTATATATAAAATTTCAATTTTTAAAACATATCAACTCTTTATAGTAATAAGATTTTAAAAAGACATTTAGTACATATATAGAGATAATATAGCTCTACAAAGTTACTAGTTAGATTTTTTTAAACCCTTTAGATAATTGATCTATTTTGTGTAACTGTTGAGTATAGGCTTCTAGCACTATATTTTTTTTCATCTATGTATTATTCTTATTTTACTCCAACTCTAACTAACAAAAAGAATAGACTAATTTGGGTTGGTTTGATTCTACATTACATAAATCTTATAGGATGCATTACAATACATATCAGATATGTGCTAAATTATTAAATTATTTTTAAAAATTAAAAAGATACTAATAGAAAGTTGTTCAAATAATACTAAATTTTTATTAAAGTATATTTTGATATTTTAAACATCTTTATTTAATAGTATATTTAGTAATTAGAAAAGTAGCTTGTTTTGAAAGTAAATTATTTTTGAAAATATATAGATTAAATTAAAATAAATTTAATACTATCGTAGTATAACCTTCTACTGTATATTATAAAGCTATAAACAGAATTACTTAATTGGTAAACAAAAATTAAAACATGTATAGTTAGTTGTATATAGAAATATTTAAATATAAAAAGCTTCTAAAGGTACCAAAAAGTCAACATGATTATATGTAACAAAATTTTGAAATAAGTAAGATAGCAAATAAGATAATAAAAATAAAAAAAATATATAATATAATTTTATTGTATATATTGCACTAGAAATATTTAATAATAAGAAATATATCTAAAGTTTGAGTTAGCACTTTATTAGACAAATGGACGTCGAGAAAATTATATGTTAACCCGTCATACACTCGTCATGCTATGGCTTTTTTTTTTTTTTTTTTCCTTAATAAGACTATTTACGTTATTCAGATATTTTCTCTACACGACGCTATATAGATCAATTGATTCAACGTAATCCTCTTTTTTTTTTTTGCTTGCACTAGTGCCTCTATTTTTCTACTAATTTTTTTTTTTTTTTTTTTTTTACCCTTAGTGAGTTGCCAAAAAGCTCTTTATTAATTTCTATTTTAAATATATCTGTATATATAGTAGTCTGGCTATACAATTATGCATTGTTGGATGCTCTCTTGTCTGCCCATACTACGGTATTTCATATGGGTGTCAACCAAAAGTCAGTATTTTGTTAATACAGGTTATTCGAAGTTTAACTGCGGAAGCTCGGATTATCGTTATCGTTATCGTGAAACCAGTACTAAATTAGCCAATCAGAAGCAAGTTAACTAAAACTCTGGCACAAATCAGCTGCGCACTAATCTGAATAAATATATATTGCAATGTAGAATTTTTTATTTTATTTTTTTTTTAATTTCAAGAATATGTCGAATATAGAAATCCAGATTTTAAAAAATAAAATTACTCAACTTGAAAAAGAGGTATCTTTTTTGCTTTTGATTTATCATTTCGTATCTTGATAAAAAAATTTTTAATTTACAAAATTAATATAGATTCAAGAAATCGACGTGTTAAACACGGAATTGTCGAGTCTAAAACCTAACGCCGTAAATAAATATAATTATAATTATAAACTTTAAATATCTGTTAAATAGACCTAATATGTAATTATTCTTTTCTTTGTTGATCGCTCTTCGCATAAGACAATTTATTACCAAAAGACCAACGCCAATATATTCTTCTTTGCGGATAATAAGAATTTATTAAAAGCCAATAAGCAAGGTATAAATTTCTATTATAGTTCTGAATTAATAGATTTATCGCGAGGGTTAATCTTTAATTTCCTTTAAGAAAAACATGGTAAATTGATGAATGAATTAAGTAAGAGTAAAGAAGAATTAAAAAAATATGAATTAAAAAGAAAAAAATAAATTATCCATATACTGTACCAAGACAGTAAGAGCACATGAAACGTCCAAAAGAGTAAAAAGGGGGAGTGTCTTTCATGCAACTTGTGAACAAAAATTGATTGGTTAAATAAATAAACTGGTTTGCACATATGACTATAGCACATAATCCTGGACGCCAAAGCCATGTACCCGGCTTGAGCTTGTTTAGCATTTAGGGTCGGGTTTAGAGTGAGAACAAACATATAGGTAAAAATTGCTTTCCCGACATTTTTTATTAATGGACCAACGACTGCCGTTTTTATGTTCTTGCGTTTTCGGGCTGATCCGTGTAAACAAAATCTCGCGACTCCGGTTGGTTGGTTGATTTTCACGTGGGTACGCTTTAGACGAAAAAGAGTATAATTGATCCTAAAAATTTAACTTTGCGATGAAATCGTTATAAGTTTAAACAATAAAGTGAATTTAGCATATAATGGCGAGCTGGGAATATACCCACAAAGAGTTTCCAAAAGTGCCTACCTTGGAAGAAATAGATAAGTCAGACGTGGAAGGTACGAATGCCAGCTTTTATATCTCTTAAACTTTTAGGTAGGTAGCAAATTGCTCACCGATCCTGCAACAATAGTTCAGACTATCTTGCAAATTAGAATCGTATTCATATTAAGTTTTCATTAATATTACCAGACTGATATTCATAGCATACACAGATATCTTGATTAGTTTTAACTGGGAAAGCTATTTCGGCTACTTTGCATTATTAAACTAATAGTTCAAAACATTATCAATCATTAATAGCATCGATTATTAAACAAATAGCATCAATTAATACATTATAATTTTATAATTTGCATAGCTGTGAGGGCAGCACGTGAACAACAAGTTCGAGAATACTGGATTAAAGTAATGGAAATTCGATTGGTTCGAAATCAGTTAATAAAATGTTACAAAACTGAAGGAGTTAACCATTATAAGAATTGTAAAAAGTTGGCAGATTTATACGTAGAAATGCTTAAAGAATACAATTCAAGAGAAAAACGATAAAACTAGATTAGTTTTTATCAAAGACATAAGGTATGATTTTTTCTATTGATTGATGGTATAATCGTTTGTACATTCGTATTTATTAATATTAATATAAATAATGTAAATATGTTAGGCCGATGTATTTAAACCTCACAAAGAGCCTCTAGATATATGAATCAATGAATTAAAGTGACTTAATAAAATTTATTCATTTGATGCAAATAATAAACACTTTTGAATGTGTACAATATTTTAAATGAATAAAACTCGCGAATACGAGAAACTTTTGACTCAAATCATTATTTGTATTTGTATTTTCTATGATCTTTGAAAAATATGTGTAAAATTCACCTATATGTACGTTTATAATACAAAAACTTACAAAAGGGTCTATCCAATCACATGGTTAATTTAAACATAGGACACGTTTACCGGTAATTAGCGCTAGCATTTAGTGATTTAAGCCGACAAATCGGTCAAGTGTTAACCGATCCTTAACCGACTTGGCGACTCTTAATTACTTAACAACTATTTTAAGCAAGGTCTTATTATTTCGATATTAGATATTTAAAATTTAATTAAATAATAAATATATGTGATTCAGTTAGGTTCGGATGTGATATAAAATTTATTATATAAAATCGGTAAGTAAATGTTCTGAACCTTTCAGTTCGTTATAGACATGGTTCGGTATAAAGAGAGTCGACTGCAATTTGGTATCGAGAAACTAAGATTTTTCTAAGTGAATGACTAAATCGGTAAGTTGAGAGAAATTTGCAAGAGATATAGACTGTGGAGTATCTTGAACTAAAATGCCAGATAATAGAAATGTAAGAAAATGTAAATTCTTTCAAAGATTATAAAACATAAAATAATTTACCGTTTTTTTTTGGTTGCAACATATCTGTTGAAAGATCGATGGCCCATCCACGTTCGTTTGTAACTAATTAAATTTGAGATTTTTTACTTTACCGTTTTTAGCCGAACAACCCTACAGAAAAGAAGAAAAACCATACCCGACAAAACTTTTTCACGGGGCAGACCAAGATATCTGCCTACATCATCAATCGTAATAGAAGAATAAGCCTCTGATAAAAGAACAAGCATACGTTCTCGTAGATTTTCTATAAATACTTAATATTTAGTATATCGACAAATCCAAGAGATCTTTTACACCTACAGTATTAAGCGCTTACCACCAAGCTGCTCCATCAAAGGTGCTATTACAGGACTCCATGTTTTTGAATTTATGAGCTTATACACGTTATCGTAGTCCCTCTGCCATAGTGCAATACCAACATCCCAAATTAACCTTAATTCCTTTGAACTCCCTTTAACATTTTCTCCCAATCGTTTCCAGAGGAACCTTGCCGATGGCCTATTATAAAAAATGTGCAATGCTAAGTAAAAGTGAAACCGAACAAATATATATATGTGAAAATTAAAGTTATTTAGTAATCAAGTTATTTACAGGTCCTGTTCAAGTAAATAACCAAGCATAAATGTGCCATAAAAGTCCTCTAAACTTATGGTATTATTCTGTGTAAGGGCCAACTTAAAAACATTTAAAAGGTATATTGGTGAATTCGTGGGCTTTTGTTTAACAAAAAAACGCAAAACAATAACAAAATTACTTGTGGTTCTAACTCTTCACAGAAATTTACAAGTCCAGCATAATCACGATTCGCAATATGTCCCTTGACAGTGTCCATGGTTAAACGATAACTTATAAAAGTAAATTCGCGTTTAAAATGATCTGCGAGTCGGCCTTTTAGAATGTGAAATCACGAGTTTCCTTATTTAAAAGGTTTAAGATAAATCAACCAATACCAATACTGCAATATTAATACATTTATAAATTAGGTATAATGTTATAGGATAGATCATAAAAATGATACTAATCAAAATGCTAATGATCAGAGATGGATGAACAAAGTTTAGCGTTAGCTGAAGATTGTGAATTAACAGAATTCAAAGGCGAAAGTCTTCTTGACCCGATAAACCGTCTTAAAGAATTACTGTATTCCCAGTCGTCGTCCATCCTTGATAGTTCTTCAGACGTTGATGTCTCCGAATCAGATTTAGAAACCCATAATTCACCTAAGACTTCTGTTGAAGAACCGCCTTCGTTTTCTAACGTTAATTCAACACATGTAGTAACTAATCTTAGTACTATTAATGCTTTACAAGCGCCTTCGTCTAATAATGATACATTAAACCTGACGCTGAAAAGGAGGAGTGTACCACCTATAGCTTTGATTTCTGCAGACATCAGACAAGTAAGGAGTCGTGCGCAAAGAATTAATGCATACTGTAAGAGCTTTTATATGCTTAACATCAGTTTTTGTACAATGTTAATAACAATTATATATTAATCAAAAAATTAATAAAGCTGCAAAATTTGAGTTGTTGAAAAAGGAAGATACGGGACTGCGATCATGGCTCAATTTGAACCTTGTAAGAGAGCTGCCGTTATCTATAAAAAGTATGTTTTCCACTTAAGCTGTTGTACAGAACTCTATAGGTTTGAAAAGTGATTTTGAACTTTCCTAGCAGATTACAAAAAGAGGTTTAATGAAACTTTACCATCTATCGCAAGTTTGGCAGCGAACAAAATCTACTCTAACCTTTCTTTAGCAACGAGCGCCAGCAGTCAGCCAACCTTGTCATCGCGCACCTCAGATAACTCTACAGATACAAACGTATTAACTTATTCAAGCTCCCAAAATTCTTCTAAATCTTTATCTTTCTCACGGACTTTTTTAGATGCAGTTATTCAAACCAATTCACCTAAAGGTCATCCAATGTCCCCACCCATGTCACCAAAAACGAAAACATCCTCTAATATTTTCAACATGAATAGACGTGGTAGCATTAGTAAACCTAGTCGACCGATGTCGCAGATGCCTCCGGCTGTGATGAATGACCCATCTACTAATTCGTCCGCATCCTCAATTCCCTTGTCTCCAAATTCACCGAAAATGGCTTCACCTAAACGTCAAAGAAGATTTAGCTTTCAAGCTGTTTCTTCAAAAATTTTTGGAACTTCTAGTACATCATCATTACCTTTCCCGACTATTGAAGAAAAGACGGATACTAATTTGTCCAATTCAGTTGATATTGATGAAGATGCTCTAAATAGACTATGTGACGTATTACCACACGCAGACAGGGATGTCTTAATAAAATATTTGCGTGCAGCGGGCGGAAAAGATGATTTAATGGCTGTTGGTCTTTACATGAAAGATTTTAAAAGCGGAGAGATATGAATTTAATAGTTTATATTAAACACATTGGTTTATACACTTGACGTGTATTATAAACCAAACTATATCATTTTATTATTTATATTTTCATTTAATTTTTTTTTCTTTCTTTTTTGTAATTAAAATCTTTCAAAGATGTTAATATATTTTTAATAATGTAATGTAATATATTCCAAAATTGGTTTTGGTTTAGTGTCTCAGTAATCAAAAGTTTAAATAATTTAATATAATGAATTTTTAATTTATTTAAAATATGACTAAATATTTGTTATAAATTTATGTAAAAAATTGAAAATTAGACTAATTTATTATTATATACAGTATTATAGTTTAAACTTATTAAAATGATTGAAACTTATTTAGGGTTATTTTAGAAAATATTTTATAACTAAGTTTTTTTGGGGGTAATTAAAATAAAGTTTTGTTTTTATTTTTAGGGTCACCAGTGTAAAAGTCACCGACACATGACTTCAAGCCTCAGTGGCGCAACTAGGAAAAGTAGTTGTACCCGTGGTAGAGGTATTTTCTTTAGTTAGTTTAGGGTTAGGGTTAGGTTAGTTGCACGAAGAGTTCAATAGAGCCCAATAAATAGAGTTAATAGATACTAGTTTTTTCAACTCAATTTGCATAACCATTGAACTCTATTGGCTCTATTGCCTGCACGTAATAGTTATTTTAAATTTGATTTATTTATTTTTGGTAAGTTTTATATCTAGATATATTTTAAGAACTTTTTTAATAAAATAGGATCTTTGCTAGAAATATTACTAGAGTTGTTAATAGAGAAAATACTTTGAAATGGTTTTAATGTGAGCCAATTTATGATAAAATAAGTTAAAAATATACTTAAAAATTTAAAACAATTATAAGATAGGTTTAAAATAAATTTAACCTAATTTAGAATAAATTAAAAAAATAAGTTAAATCTAATTTAATCTAATTTAATTTATTAACAACTTTAAAAATTATTTTTTAATATTTTTAATTAAATTATTTTAAATAAATTAACAATCAATCATTTTTTATATAAATATAATTTATATTTATAGATTTTTTTAATTTATTTTAACTAATAGTAGTTTTTGAAGAATTTTGTATATATAAAATTCCAAAAATAAAAATAATGATAAAGAGACTAAAGTGAAAATAACTCTATATAAAAATCTAAGTTTTGAATTAAAAGTCAAAATAACTTAGAATATTCTTTAAATTATAAGCAAATTTAAACAAATTTGTCTAAAAAATTACTATAATTATAAATACTATAGCTTTTTTAATATAATACTTGCAATATAGCTATAGTAACAGAAACAAATAAATATAAAGTAGTATATTTTGTTATTAAAGCAATTTAATATAAGTTTATTTTAAAGTAAAGATATATTTATTCAATTTATACTAATATAATAAAACTATTTAAAAATTTTTTGTATCTAGAGAATTCTATAACTAAAAAATTGTAAACTATAAAACTAAAGCTAAAAAAAAAAAGCTGAAGTATAAAATATACAAAAGATAAAAAAAATACAAAATTTATAAAATATTGCTAATAATTAGAGTAGTAAACAGACTAAGTAACTAAAACTATATAAATTATAGAATTTAATATATTACAGATTTTTTATATTAAAGAAAAACAATTGTTATCACTATTAATTCATATTTATATAACAATATTTTAATATATTTATTAAAAATTTTAAAACGATTCAACTTACTAAAACAACAAGAAATTGCTTGAAAATTTTTACAAATGTTTACAAAGTATTAAGCAACAAAGTTATATTTGAATATTTTATGCTAATATGTAAATTTTAGATGTTCAACTAATAGAATATATAATTTATTAAAAAAATTCATGTAATAAGTACAATCAAAAAAATTTACTAGAGCTTTTGCAAAAATCGAGCATAACTTTTTAGATGATAAGATTTTACTCAAAAAATTTTGAAAAAAAAGCACAATATTTAGAGGAAACTTTTAGAATTTAGTACTTTTCTTTATAAATAATTGCAAAAAATGATATTTTAGTCAATCATTTTTAATTTTACTGATTAAAAATTTGATTATAGTAAAATTATATAGTAACCTTTCATAGATTTGATTAAATATACCATGTGCTACTGTATATGTCCGAAAATAAGTACTATCTAAAATAAGCTACCGCCCTGATTTTTTTTAAAAATCTTAAAAAATTCATTAGCAGTTGCTACATATAAAACTTTTTTTCTACTAAGTATAGATGCTGGTGAAATTAAACCATTTCACCAGGTGAAATGGTGAAATAGTTTCACCAGAATTATACCAAAATTTTATTTTGGTGAATTGGTAAAATTGGTGAAATTGGTGAATTGGTGAATTGGTAAAATTGGTGAAATTGGTGTAATTGGTGAATTGGTAAATTGTTAAATTAGTGAAATGATGAATTGAATTAGTGAAATGGTAAATTGGTGAATTGGTGAATTGGTGAAACAGTGAATTAGTGAATAGTGAATTGGTGAATTTGCTCAGTCCTATAAACAGTTAATAGTTCTGCCCTCAAAGTGTGCCTGTAAAAACATAAAATGTAAAAACTTGAACAAAAACCTAACCGAATTCCAGGCTAAAATAATTCCAGACTCTGAAAATTCACTATTTCACCATTCTGCTATTTCACCATTCCACTAATTCACCAATTCACCATTTCATCAATTCACCAATTACACCAATCACACCAATTTACTAGTTATACCAGTTTCACTATTACCGATTGGGTGATTGGTGAAATGATGAAATCATTTCACCACTCCGATTTAATTTCACCAGCATCTATACTACTAAGTAAACTTCAAAAAGTCAATTAAGTAAAGTTGTTTAGTGCATCAAAATACACCTATTGTGAAAATTTGGTATCATTTGGATAACTTTTTATTAGTATGTTTTTCAATTTTTTCAAAAAACGCTATATTTTGAAAATAAAAGCTACTTTACGATTTTTTGTATAATTTTTTGGCCAAAAAAGTGTGATGTCTAAAGCAGGAGCAATTCATATTTCTTAATAATTTTCTCAATTAACTTTAGGGTTAGGGTCATCTTATATTAGGGTTAGGTTGGATTTTAGATAGTTATATATAAACAAAATAGCCTTCTCTATATTTTTACATAATTTACCTGAGGTAGGTTTAGACTGCTGTTTTTTGTATTTTTTAGGTTTTTCGTTTTTATTTCTTGTTTTGCTTTGCCAGTGATCATCAAATTCTGTAATTTGATTGGCTGTAATCACGTGAATTTGCCCTCCTTTAGACGACCCCAAAGAAGGTAGCTTAATTTCGGACACATACGGTATTCTAGCTAATAATGATGAAATCAGATAATAATATAATTATATAAAAATCTTCTATATAAACAAACCTGAGATGTTATAAAACTCTAGCATTACCAACTAAAAAAATTTCACTATTAGTGTTAAAGTTAGAGTTTGGATATACTTCATCTCTTGCTATAGTTACACTACTAATATAAAGATATTATTAAAACTAATAAAAAAATTAATTTTTTTAATATTAAAATTTTTTTATTAAATTATAACAAAAAATTTTTAATAATAAAAAAATTAATTTTTTTTTATAGTTTTTAAAAATATCTTCATATTAGTAGGGGAGTGATGAAATTAGATTATTTTTTAGGAGGGGAGGGAGTAAAAAAAGTTGAAATTATATATAAGAACCTGGCTATATATATATTAAGAAAAGGGGTAGGTCTCTAATAAAAATAATTAGGTGATTAATAACATGGCCCGTAGTATGACTATAGTAAGTAGTAAAAGTAGCTAGATTTTAATTACTCTAGTAAAATTTGATATACTATATATAAAATTAATAAAAAAACTTGCAAATTCTAATTCTAATACTAATAGTAAGAGGCATACTATAAATCACATAAATTTTTTATTTAGTAGCTACCCTATCAGAACCCTGAAATATATATAGATAGGTTAGGTTTATTATAAATTACCAAAAATAAAAAGATTAGCAGAAAAAACTTCAAAAATAAGCAAAAAAATTACCATAAATAAAAAGATCTGTATAAAAATACTAAAAATAAGCAAACTAATATCTGACTCAAAAACGGTGATTTTCTGTGGTGACAAAACCAAAATTATATAGTGATTATATAATGTGATGTTAATCAAGTTTGCCAAATTATGTGCAATTCTGTGATAACTAGGCCTCCGCATAGGCCGGGTAGGGCCGGGTAGTAGTAATACTCTAGCCCTACCTGTTTATTAACGGGCTTAATCTCCAAGCCCTTACCTTATCCTAAAGACCCAAAATTAATATCCTACCTGGCTCTTAAAGCCCAGAGGTACCCATGAGTACCCACAGCTTAATAAAAAAAAAAAAGATAAAAAAATTATTAAGCCCGTTTGATGCATAATTTGCCATATACCATAAATACATATAGTATAAATTGTAAAAAAAAATTTAAAAGTTTTTTATACTATTTTATTCGACGTTTCTACTTTATTCGACATTTTCACTTTATTTGACTTTTCCTTTTATTCGCTGTTTTTACTTTATTTGATATTTTCACTTTATTTGATGATGGTTTTTTAAAAAAAACCATTTATACTATTTTTCCACATTTTTACAATTTCAAAATCGACCAACAATATTTAATAACCAAATTAAATATACACATCAAAATAAAATTAAGACAAATTAAAGAGCCAACCTATTCATATTGTTTATATAGAATTATAAAAAAAAGATTATTAATCAATATGAGTTTTAATTGGTAAATAGTTATGTGCATGTATAACGGCTACTTTACAGGTATATGGACCAGGTAGTACTAGGACCCTGAAGAACTCTGATTAAACTCAGATCTGAGTTTGTATAATTTTAGTAGTATTTTAGCCAAATAGATGTATAAAATAGAGCAAAATTTGAAAATTTACTATATAAAAATGCAATGTTTGATGAATTTCTATACAAAATTTCCTTTTTTAGAAACATCTGAGTTGTATCAGGGTTCTGTAGTACTGGTACCCAAACCCTACCCATATAATAAAGGGCCTGCGATTCCTAGCCCTACCCTGCCCTAGGGCTTGTAATTTAATGCTCAAGCCTGGCCCTAGTAGTACTACTCTTAGGGTACTCGTGGGTAGCCCTGGCCCATGCGGAGGTCTAGTGATAACTTAACCAATTTATGTGTGATTTTGTAGTATACTTACCAAATTTATGTGTGATTTTGTGATATAAATTTTCAGAACTTTCCAGATTTTGTTTTGAAAAAGTTTTTATAACCTTGCTTGTAATTTGAGTTCATTCAAATTTTACGTTGAAAGATACTGGATCTGTAAACTTTATCTATTGACTTGCCAATAAATTGCCAAATTATGTGACAATTCTTATAAATTGGCACATTAAATGCTACATCGGCAAATTTTATATATAGATATATATCGATTACTAACTGGTAAGATATATATTGATACTCATCACCCCTGTCGATTACTATCGATAGTGATAGTAATCGATATATATCTGGTTAATTGATATATATTGAATATGATATCAATTAATAATTATTATATTTACATAATCATACTTTTTGCAAATTTTTAACCATTTTACAGGTTTTCACAAGTTTTCGCAATTTTTTAATATAAAATTTTATTTTTTTTATTTATTATTATTATATTTTAAAATATTACATATTTTATTATAAATTATTATAAAAAAATGTCAAAAAAAATAAATTCAAAAAAAACGAAACCAAAAAAATAAAAAAAATAAACTATTATATTCCTTATATTCGCTTATATTTGCTTATATTTGTTCATATTTGCTTATATTTGCTTATATTTGCTACTTCTTGCAAAGTCCCAGAAAGTTAGATCATTTTTTTGCAAAGTTCCAAAAGAAGTAAGGAATAAATAAAATAAAATAAAATTAAAAAAATAAGTAAAAAAAACAAACAAAAAACAAACTAAAAAAATAACAAAAAAAAACAAAAATAAAAAAAATAAACTTATATTTCGCTCATATTTGCTTGTATTCGATTATATTCGTTTATATTCGTGACTTCCTGCAAAGTGCCAGAGATGTTAGAATTGAAGTGCCAGAAAAGTTAAGCGGTTTTCTTGCAAAGTTCTGAAATAAAAAAAAAAGAAAACAAACAAAAAACAAAAATGTAAGCAAACTAAATAAAAAAATAAACAAAGCCCCAAATCTCCATTTCGAGTTCGTGTTTTGCAATTCAGAAATCTTCGAAGGTTTTCGCAAAGTGCCAGAATAAAATAAATTAATAAAAATAAAAACAAAAACAAAAAACATGAAATGAAAAAATAAATAAAACGAAACCTTGCGAAAACTTGCGAATACTTGCGAAAACTAGCATTCTTGAACGTTCGAAATTGCTAGAGAAAGGTGTTGTGTGTTCTTGCAAAGTGTCGAAAGGCTGAGTTGGCTTGTGCTAAGTACTGAAAAGTTATTGGATTTCTTGCAAAGTGCTAGTGGTAAAGTGTAAAAATAAAGTAAAAAAAATTAAAAAATAAAAAAAAAAATAAATAAAAAAAAACAAAACGAAACTAAAAAAAATGAAACGAAACCAAAAAAAAACAAAAGGAAAACGAAGAAACAATGTAAAATTGATAGAAGATCTAAATTATAAACAAAAAAAAATAAACAAAGATCTAATCTGATCTTGTAGTACAATTATCAAAAATCATCGAAACATTTCGAAAATATTAGTCAAACGCGTCCTTGATATGATCCAGGTTACAGATCGTCCTAAATATTAAAAAAAAAGAAAGAGAAAAAAAAAGAGAGAAAAAAGAAAAAGGAGAAAAAGGGAGAGGAGGGGTAAAAGGGAGAGGGGGGATAAAAGGGAGAGGGGGTAAAAATTGGCCAAAACGGCTTTTTTTTTTCTTTTTTAAATTTTTTGGCATACTTTGTGGCATATATTTTTATGATCCTTGGTAGCTTATGGATCAAATGGGCTTAAGAGATTTTGAACTTTTTTTTTTTGTTTTTTTTTTTTTTTTTTTTTTTTTTTTTTTAATTTTTTTTTTTTTTTTTTTTTTTTTTTTTTTTTTTTTTTTTTTTTTTTTTTTTTTTTTTTTTTTTTTTTTTTTTTTTTTTTTTTTTTTTTTTTTTACCCGGTGATCTAGGATAAAATTTTTGTAATGTGGTGTAATTGTTAAAGATCTGTTAATTGTTATATATCGTTTCAAATAATTATGATTATAATCGATTTGTAGATATATAACGATTTAATATAAAAATAATATATATCGATTAAAATATATATCGATTTTTAACCGGTTAATCAATATATATCGTTATTTTTTAATCGATATAAAATGATTAACTGTTATATATCGATTAATATCTATATATAAAATTTCCTGATGTATTCTGTAGTAATAAACACCAAATTATATAATATAAGTATATTTATGTGAATTCTGTGGTATTATGTAATTAAAATATCAAAAACGTAATTTTGCATTTTTCATTTGTCTATTCACATAATTTTTAACTATTTTTAATTGGTTATATATACCAATTTATAGAATTGATAATAACTTTTGATCCACTGGTCCTTTTTGAATGATTTAACTACCAAAATGTTTGTCTTAATGTGACGATTCTAGCTAGCTCAAAATTGTTAAAATTTAATTACAAGATCCCAAGATTGTTCAACTTTTGTAATTTTATTAATATCAAATAAGTCTTTGATTTACTAGCCTATTTTAATTGATTTAACTACCAAAATGTTTGTCTCAGTGAGACAATTCTAGCAAGCCCAAAATTGTTAAACTTTAATTACAGGATCTCAAGTTCAATAAAGATTTGCATCGTTAGACAATTATTAGTTTAAAACCAATTATGATTAAATTAGTAATTTTGGCTGATCAAAATTTATTGGCTAAGCTTAGCCAATAAATTTTGATTAGCTTAGTCAGCTTAGTTGATTTTCTAATCAGGTCTTATCACATGACCAAATACTTTACATTTATATAGCAGATAGTGATAGATCGCTTACACACTGAGCCTTATAATGTGCCCAACTATAATGCTAAAAATACTTTAAATAAATTTAAAAAAAAGTGAAAATAAAAGTCAGAATTATCAAAATTACAAGATCTGTTGAGATTTAATAGACGTTGAGATTTAATAAATGTTTATTTAATTAATAATGTTATTTTTTTAATATTCATCTAACAGGACCCCAGACATCTCTAATAAGTCATAAATGATCTGCATAAATTTGGAGGTTTTTGCTACCCCTAAAATCAAGTAAATTTGCTGAAAATTCAATTATTATATATAAATTTTTAGTAATTTGCTAAAACCTAAATTATCACATTTATTTTTATAAATCAAAATAATATATTTATTTTTGAGTACTGAACAAATTTTCTTAGAGCATAAAGTTAGAATTAATTAGTAAAATTTGGAGAATCATAGAATTTTTTAGTATTTTTATTAATAAAATTATATAAAATATTATAATTCTCCAAATTTTACTAATTGATTCTAACATTGTGCCCTAAGAAAACTTGTTCAGCACATAAAAATA
>QKWP01003233.1:0-10321 GCA_003550325.1 Gigaspora rosea | reverse complement strand
ATTTTTGACTTCTAATAGATCATAAAGTTTATGACACTTTGGGCATGCAACATATTTTTTATATTTAGTTAAGATACCTAAAGACGATTTTGTTGTAGTCAAAAAAGCAGAAAACCTATCGGCTTCATTTATTTTGAAATGTACAAGTATAATTCGAAGAAATTTAATTAATGTTTCTGTACCAATATTGGATATATTAAAACGTTGCTGATATTTCATTATCCATAAGATAATCCAATCATGCAAATTATCATCGAAAGTAAACAGTGTATCAAAAACTTCAGGATCGATTCTGGTAGAATAAAATTAACAGGTTCATAGCTTGCTTGCGAAGATTCATTTGCAGAATCACTTGAAGAAGAATTACTTGAGGAAGAAGCATCATCAGGCTCTTCTTTCTGAATTATCATAATTTCATTATCATCTAATGGTTGATATATATCAAATGGTGATGATTCTTCTAAAGCTTCATCAATGTTCATCTCTTTATCATCAATGGGTAAAGGCATCTGAAATTTTGCTTTATCCGATTTTCTAGAAATTGGCGACTGTTCAATAAAATCATCTTCTAGAAATAAACTTATAGATTCAGTACTCGAGTTTGTATTATCATTTTCATCACTGGTTGTACTATCTTCTTCAGAACTATTGTTATCTGATGCATTGTTATCTGAACCACTATCATCAGAATCACTGTTATCTGAACTACTATCTTCAGAATCATTGTTATCCGAACCATTATCATCAGAATCATCATTATCTGAATCTTCACTTCCCGAACTAACATGTTTTGGAAATTCTGGCAGTGGTTTTTCTCTATGTTTATATGATTGCTTGGTGATCCTACTAGATTTCCAATTTCGGGTAAGGCTATATAGGATTGCTGTATTTGTGGATCGACATATTTCCCTTGACATTTCAGGCACTTACATACTACTTTTTTTGTTTTGCGTACAGATTTTCCTGAACTCTCTTCGGATGATTATATTATTATTACCAAGAACGCAGTTATGCAAATTGATGGAGTGTATGGTTACCTTCCATCTAGAATGATAGTTCGCAAAATCTTGCATTTAATTGGACATTAAAAGTCTATAATTTCATATGTCAATGTGCTGTACTGGTGTAACCTACTTATATTCTCAACTTTTTCTATTTTAGTTAGTTTTTGTTATTTTATCATTATTTATTTCTTATTTTGGCATATTTTGTGGCATAGTCGCTCCAAACGGGTGATCAAAGCCCCAAACGGGTGATCAAATCTCCAGACAGGTGATCAATTACTCTTTTGGAGATTTGATCACTATTTGGAGATTTGAATCTCCAAACAAGTGATTAAAGCTCTCATACTAATTAAAAATATATAAGGGTTTGGTTTTAGCTTATGGAGGAAGAACAAGTAGGGTTGTAGATAGTATTTCTGTAATAATCAATGTATTGATTCATATTCATAAAGAGGACTCTTATACCTGTAATTATGTGTGTTAGTTATCATTTTAAACCATTTAAACTTAATCACAATTTGTTCACGAACGAACTAAACCAGCCCAATATCATCAAGCTCTCCCAACTAGGGATGGGTTCAGTCGGTTACGGTCAGTTTCGGTCAGTTATTATAGACTATTGGCATATAGCCAGCTAAGTGCAGTCAGTCATACCGGCTAATAGCCGATTATAGTCGATCAATTATTTTACAATGTAAAGTAAAGGTTCTTTATAGAGCCAATTCTTCCGATTCTAACAGCAGTTTGATCATCAAAATTGGGTTATCATTCTTGATATACAGATTAGTTAAGGCCAATTTTTGTTAGTGCAAGTAAACAAATGACGTACATTATTTCACGTGATGTGATGATCGTATAGTTTTTGCGGGATCTTCCGCTTATCGGACTGATCCGTGTTTATCTGTTTTTAAATCTGGAATCAGCTACAATTTAGTTGGTCAGCTTAGCCTCATTGACCGACTAGGATCGGCTATGGCTATAGCCGGTCACAAACGGCTATAACCGTAACTGTACCCATCCTTACTCCCAACTGATCGTAACACCAGATTTGGTATTTGTGTTATTCTGAGAACACAGTAATAGTATAATATAGGTAGAACGAAATAGGGTAAAATATTCTCTCTCGCTATCAGACTGCCTTAAGATTCAAATTGTATTTATTATGATCTATTTCGATTTTATTGAGTTTTTATTTAATATTCTATTCAGTAGTATCAACTCACCAAAAATTACTCTACAGACAACTTAGTTCGCAGAGAATTTAATTACAGGTAAAATTATTTTACAGTCAATTATTTACAAACAAGTTTGTTTTATTGGCAGGTTATTTCAATAATATTAGACTTCACAGACAAATTAATTCTAGTCATTTTCGTTAGAATTAAGTTTAAATTTACCATAAATTCTCAAAATAGCGGGCATGGACGTTGTTTTGAGAATTTATAGTAAAGCTGGTGCAATTTATGAAGAAATTGTTAGCTAAATATATTGTCAACAAAATGATTTTGTTTGTTAATTAACCATAACCATCTGTAGAATAATCTTGTCTGTAAATTAATTGTCTATAAACTAAGTTGTCTATAAAGTGATTTTTAATGATTTAATACTAAATGTATAACAAAGTGAAAAGTGCAAAGATAGAATAAAAATAAATTTGAACAGCTTATTTGGTAATATAGTCGACCAGAATTATGACAAGTATTATAATATTGGGCAACAGTATTGTGATCATCGATCACAGTAACAAAGACGATTTTATTAGTAGAATTTAAGAGTTGATTTTATTATAATGAAAAAAGTAAAATTAGAGAATTATAAGCGTTATACAATATATGTAATCGCAGAATTAATATAAATAGAAAGAGCAAAAGTTAGTCTTTTGACTGTAATGAATAAAGAGAAGAGAAGCGTATAGTAAAGATACTTTATGCCTGAAAGTTGTTTCAGTGTGTGTCTTGTTCCAAGTGAGACGTTTATAAATTGATAACCAGTTGAACAAGATAACAGTTAGATCACGTTCCTGGTTTTGGCATGACTGCGTCGCGCAGCTACCCTAATTTACTATTATAGTATTTATATTGGGTAAATTGCATATTGATCAACGTCTTAAATACTTTTTTGAAATAAATCAGCTCTATATATATAACCAATTCAAGAATTTATGCATATCTAGATTTCAATTACTAATCACTAATTAAATTATCAGAATTAATTTTCCTTGTAATATATAATATAAATAAAACATGGAAACGATTCATTCAATTAATTCTCTTCAGAACACGTTTATTTTTTTCTTCCTGGAACACGTCAATTTCTTCTTTTTTTTTTAAAAAAAACCATAAAACACAAATATCTTTGTACAATATTATAAAAAGCATTAAACAAATATAGTAATATTATGAGTACAGAAAGACTATTGATGATATACATAAAATTCTTCAAATATTAACTGTTCATTAAATATCTTCTCAAGAGAAAAACAGTTGTAAACTTAAAGGTTGCATCAAGATAAACACGAAACATTTAACAAAGTAAACTTTTATATACGAACAGTAGAAGATATAAGTAGAATTCTTGGAATACTTACGACTTAGACTGCATAAACATTTCAAATGAAACAAAACTCTTCAGAAAGTTAAAGATAAACGTGTTATAACTATAACAAGGAAAAATAATTTTAATTACGAGAGCCGATATTCTACAAAACGTATATACCAAGTTTTCACTTATATCATTGCTATAATGAACGTATCTTCTCAAATAAAATTTTTTTTTGAAAAAATAGTAGCAATTTTTGATTATTTCATCTAACTAAAACTATTCGCTTATCTTCCTAGAAAAGGTAAAATTATTTTCCTTTGCGTATCTTCTAGTCAAAAATTAATACGTTTGTCTTTTACCTAAATATAATACTATGTACGTATATAATGTATGCAACATTAAAATTTTATCTGAATACGGAAAACAATGTCAAACATTTATAATCATGCATTAGAATGCAAGTAATCAAGAACAATACCAAACCCTGATTATCATGTGACAATCAGATTGGTGCATTGTCCAAGCAAAAGGTACATTGTTTTAATGTAATCGTTATTTATTTAATGATATTTAAGTGATATTAATTTAATATATATATAATGCTCAAACTTTTATTCGAGTACAGAAGAATTTCAAGGAATAATGCAATAAATATGTGATAATTTGGTTATGGATAATTTTTTCGCATATCTTCCTATTATAATGATATTAATATAATGGTTTAATTTATTTTTATTCAAGTACGAAAAAACTTCGGATCGAGTATTTATTAAATTCGTTCGTATATCTTCCTAATAAAGTAATTTTTAAATGAAATTATAGTGATATTGATATAATATTTTAAGGGATTGCTATTTGTACCATGGATTTTTGCTATTTGCACCATGGTTACACAAGAATTTCTATTTTTAGAATTCAAAATAATATATGCATTTATGTTATACAAAGACTCAGTGCATTGTTTTTGCAAAAATAATTTTTGGTTACACGCTGCTAATGTCGTATAACATTATAAAAGTTTAATTTTGGTAATCTAACCCAGTGTCGGCCAGCATTAAGCTTAATGCTGGCCGATCCAGGTTAGGATACCAAAATTAGACTTGTGTAATATTATACAATATTAGTGGCATGTAATCAAAAATTATTTTTGCAAAAACAATGCACCAGGCCTTTGTGTAACACAAGTGCATAAATTCTAAAATATATAATCTTGTATAACCATGGTGCAAATAGCAAAAATCCATGGTGCGAATAGCAATTCTCATATTTTAATTTATTTTTATTCAAGTTTGGAAGAACTTCAGATCAAGTAATTATTAAGTTTGTTCGTATATCTTCCTAATTATCTTTTATCTAAATATATTATAGTATTATACTACATATATAATGCATACAACATTAATTTTTAACTGAATACGGAAAAAAGATCAAAGGACGTGCATTAGAATGCATATAATGCTCGAGTATGAAAGAAAATTAAAGAACAATACCAAACTCTGATAATAATGTAACAATCAGATTGGTGCATTGTCCAAGCAAAAGGTACATTGTTTTAATGTAATCGTTATTTATTTAATGATATTTAAGTGATATTAATTTAATATATATATAATGCTCAAACTTTTATTCGAGTACAGAAGAATTTCAAGGAATAATGCAATAAATATGTGATAATTTGGTTATGGATAATTTCTTCGCATATTATTATAATGATATTAATATAATAGTTTAATTTATTTTTATTCAAGTACGAAAAAACTTTGGATCGAGTATTTATTAAATTCGTTCGTATATCTTCCTAATAAAGTAATTTTTAAATGATATTATAGCGATATTAATATAATATTTTAAGGGAATTGCTATTTGTACCATGGATTTTTGCTATTTGCACCATGGTTACACAAGAATTTCTATTTTTAGAATTCAAAATAATATATGCATTTATGTTATACAAAGACTCAGTGCATTGTTTTTGCAAAAATAATTTTTGGTTACACGCTGCTAATGTCGTATAACATTATAAAAGTTTAATTTTGGTAATCTAACCCAGTGTCGGCCAGCATTAAGCTTAATGCTGGTGGGCACTATCATGATAATGCCCTCAGCAGGGTTAGACATAATTCCGGCCCACCCTAACCCTAAATCTAGAACATATGCACTAGTATATGTATAGTGATTGGCTAGATCTAGGGTTAATGTGGGCCGGAATTATGTCTAACTCTGCCAGAGGCATTATCATGATAGTGCCCACCAGCATTAAGCTTAATGCTGGCCGATCCAGGTTAGGATACCAAAATTAGACTTGTATAACATTACACAATATTAGCGGCATGTAATCAAAAATTATTTTTGCAAAAACAATGCACCAGGCCTTTGTGTAACACAAGTGCATAAATTCTAAAAATTTATAGTCTTGTATAACCATGGTGCGAATAGCAAAAATCCATGGTGCGAATAGCAATTCCCATATTTTAATTTATTTTTATTCAAGTTTGGAAGAACTTCAGATCAAGTAATTATTAAGTTTGTTCGTATATCTTCCTAATTATCTTTTACCTAAATATATTATAGTATTATACTACATATATAATGCATACAACATTAATTTTTAACTGAATACGGAAAGAAGATCAAAGGAACGTGCATTAGAATGCATATAATGCTCGAGTATGAAAGAAAATTAAAGAACAATACCAAACTCTGATAATAATGTGACAATCAGATTGGTGCATTGTCCAAGCGAAAGGTACATTGTTTTAATGTAATCATTATTTATTTAATGATATTTAAGTGATATTAATTTAATATATATATAATGCTCAAACTTATATTCAAGTACAGAAGAATTTCAAGGAATAATGCAGAATATGTGATAATTTGGTTTAGATAATTTCTTTCGCATATCTTCCTAATGAAGTAATTTTTTAAATAACATTATAACAATATTAATATTATATTTTAATTTATTTTTATTCGAGTACATAAGAACTTCAGATCGAGTAATTATTAAGTTCATTCGTATATCTTTCTATTAAAGTAATTTATTTATGATATTATAACGATATTAATATAATATATGCAGATTTATTAATAAATTTTAATTCAGTATCAGGAGACATAAGACAGATAATACAGATAATAGAAGATAATTGCCATATAGCTATCAAACTTATAAAAAGGATGGTATCTTTCCTAAAAAATTTCGTTGTCGATTTCAATTCAATATCTCATCCAAAATTACTTTTTGTAACTAAATCAATCCTCTTTCACTTTTTTTTTTACCTTGAAATTTTTTCTCATTAATTCTACGTACAATGAGAAAAGAAAAGCAACTTCCCAAAGCTGAAAACAGCAAGATAGCGAAGAAGAGAGCACGCAAACATAATAAACAAAAATGTAAGATTTCGGTAAGCTGATATAGTAATTTTTTAATAATCAATTAATTATTAAAAGTTATATTTTTAATAGACGCAAAGGTGATCACTGCAGTGATTATGAGAGCAATCGCTGCTGTTCAAGGCAAGGAGAAAAGGAAGCAACTAGAACCTGAACCACAAAAAGCTCTAGCTCTAGTAGTGCAAGCACTACTAGTAGCGAAGATGAGAGAGGAAGATCAAGAAGAGGAAGTACAAGTAGCAGAAGCAGTAGTCATTCTAGCAGCAGCAGCAACAGCAGCAGTAGCAGTAGTAGCAGTTCTGAGAGTAATCGTTCTCCGAGACCACTAACAATAGAGCAATCGTCCCATCTTTGGGTAAATATATTATTGCCTTCTCATGTCTTTTATGAATGGATTTACTTTATATTTTTAATTTTTATTTTATATTATTTTTTTGTAGGCTGAAAATAAAATTTTGATAGAAGGCGGAAGGTTATCAGTCCAAAAACCTGATTCGAACAAAAATTGGTCTTCGCAGACAAAGAATATCTAGAAAAATTTAATCCCATCAATAATAAAAATTTTGCCCTGATACAAACAACATTAGGGTGCTATCGAAACTATATTGAAATCATATTACAAGACGCAAAGGCATACTTCAGCAATAATCTCAGATCCAGCTCTAAAAGCATACAATCATGCATATATTGGGAAAAACAGTAAGGTGAACAAGGTAATAACAATTTTTTTTCTTTGTTTCATATAAATTTTTTAATTTATTAGTTTTATTCATTTTTATAAAATAATTTAGAAAAGAAAAAGGAGGCATAGGGCATTATCATTTTTGATGAGTGTTGGAAATAAGGGTGTTGGTCAGTACCCATGAGAAGATTTGGAGTAGTTTACGACAAGTCAAGATGGAAATGCTTATTATTCTGCGAAAGAATGGTTGACAGATAAGGAAGTGACTGAAAGGGACAGAAGGGATGGGCAAAAAATAAAAAAATTAATATGCGTGAAAAAATGGTGGCATGGACCTTATGTAAGTCAAATATATTATAGTAATACTAAGTTACAATTAAATTAATAATGTATCGTCCTAATACACCTAATACATATTATTTAGTTAAAACGGCTATTTCATAAAAGGATCGATCCAGTTGTAAAACAGTTGTAGCCTAAGAACAATAGAATGATTCTACACCATTATGGTGAGAAGATGTACCACCACTGGATTGTCCAAGTTGGGCATTATCCATCTAAGCCCGAGAACTATATAATATCCCAAAACCTGACTTCGATCCCGAACTATCAAGTGGGCAAGAAGATTCACGAAAAAAAAAGGAAAGGTGGCTATAAGCACAAGAAACGAAAGAGAAGTTATATGGCTGAGACAAATACTGAAGAATGAGCAAGTAAAACAGGTGTAAAAAGAGGAAGAGTGAATAATGATGATAAAGTTGTATTATATGAAAGAAGAAAACCTAGAGCGTCCTCAAAAGCACCAACACCAAAATCAGCAACATCCAGATCAGTAACATACTCAAAAGCACCAACACCCACATCATCAAAACCGGCAACACCCATATTATCGAAACCGGCAACACCCATATCATCAAAACTGCCAACACCCACATCATCAAAACAGGAAACACCCACATCATCAAAAACACCTATAATATCAGAAAAAACATCTATAACATCAGAAACAGCAACAGCTGTAAATGTACCATTATCATCAATGGAAGCAGTAGCAGAAGCCTTAATATCAAAAATATCACCAAGATCATCAATGTTAACAGCCTCTACGACATCAACACCGGTACTACTAGCAAAAATAACATTACAATTCGCCAGAGGTTCTGCAAAAAAAAACCAAAAAAAAACCAAGTAAACTGCTGTCAGAAGATGATGCATTAGTATTTAGAGATGAAGAAGTTGAAGATGAGGATGGAGATGACAATAGAGGTAAGGATGGAGGTGAGAATGGAGGTAAGGACGAAAATGAAAGTGAAGGTGAAAGTGTAGTTAGTTCAGAAGCTAGTGAAGTGAAAAAAGGAAAACAAAAACAGGAAGATTATGAGGACAATGAAGATGAAGGTTGGGTTAAAAGTAAAAAAGGAAAAAAGTAATGCAAAAAAAGAAAGATAATAAAAAGAAAGCGAAAAGATCGAAAAGAAGGCGATAAATTAGATTTTTGTTAGATTATCTGTTATTGTGTTTTTTAATTTTAAAATAGCATTTTTATCAGAATATAATAAAATTTAATATATAATTAGTAAAATAATATAAATATCAGCCAATCGGCCAATGTGTATATAAATGTAATCAGTAAACAGTTAAATAGCAAAATCATTGTACAAATATCATCAACTATTGCCTTCAGTAATAGCAGACCGATAGACTATAGACTTTAAAATTCAGTTTAAACCTAAAATCTATCGATCTGCTATTACCAAAGGCGATATTTTATTAATAATAAAAAGATGATATATAATATCGNGATAAAAAGAAAGCGAAAAGATCGAAAAGAAGGCGATAAATTAGATTTTTGTTAGATTATCTGTTATTGTGTTTTTTAATTTTAAAATAGCATTTTTATCAGAATATAATAAAATTTAATATATAATTAGTAAAATAATATAAATATCAGCCAATCGGCCAATGTGTATATAAATGTAATCAGTAAACAGTTAAATAGCAAAATCATTGTACAAATATCATCAACTATCGCCTTCAGTAATAGCAGACCGATAGACTATAGACTTTAAAATTCAGTTTAAACCTAAAATCTATCGGTCTGCTATTACCAAAGACGATATTTTATTATTAATAATAAAAAGATGATATATAATATAGGTAAAATATATTTAAATTTTAGGAACTGATTACTATGAATTTTATAAATATATAACTAATTATATTAAAAATCGCTAATTATCGGCCAAATATTATTCAAATATCGGCCAAGTATTATTTAATATCAGCCAAATATTGGCAAATATTATTCAAATATCAGCCAAATATTATTCAAATATCGGCCAAATATTATTCTAAAGAATAAAGAAGATATGTTAAAGACTAATTAATCATTAAAAAATATAACCAATATATTAGTACAATATCGTATAAATTATGAAAAAAATTTGTAAAATAGCCAATACAATATCTTTTTATGATTTATCTAATTGTGAATTTATCACCAAAATATCAATCTAAATATCTGCCTTATATCTTCTTTATAATTTCACTAATCTTCATATGGATATATGAGTATTTTTTATTGACTTATAACCGATATGCAACAAATTTACTTAAATTAGCAGCCTATCGGCCTATTTTGATCCCCTATCAATCTGCATCATATCGGCCTGCAATCTTCATAGGCGATTTTTAGATG
>QKWP01003231.1:5738-30405 GCA_003550325.1 Gigaspora rosea | reverse complement strand
CTTGGTTTACTTGAATTAGTTGTTAAAAAAAATCAAATCTGAATATTAATATAAAAATTATAATTTTATATATATAGTATTTTTAAGGGAATTTCTAGGCATCTCTGGTCAGAGATATATAACTTATATATCTCTGGCCTAGCGACCAATTAAAATGCAAAAAAATCACGTGATCACGTTTTTTGACGATCACATGATCACGTGATCACGCCGAGCAGATCGCATGTATTTGTGTAACCTGAACCTGGCAAATTGGCACGTAACATATACAAAACGACGCAATTCATTATTAAGATTAAAAAATTATTTTATTATTAAAGAGTTACATAAAATAACATAATGTTTAGCACATGATTCTACATATATGCCTTCAACTAATCAAATACTAAGCCTAACCCTGTGATGTCAGCGAAATGAACTTTCGGTAAATGACTATTGATAAAGTATGTGGCACCAGATATGCCCCTACTAACTAAAGTTTATCGTATCAAAAATTCAGTATCATGTTCTTGCAAAATATATCTGCTAATAATGCTTTTTTTCCTTTTAATCCAAGATTCTTGAGCCGATGATTTAGATAAGTGTTTTGCAGAGTGTATTTGCTAATGTTTTCTTCTCTATTTATCCAATTTCTTGTGCTAAAGATTTAAAATCGTATTCTTGCAAAGTGCATTAGGTCAAAAATTAAGCGTGGCGTTCCTACAAAATACAGCTGCCAGTGCTTTTTCCATACTGATCCAAGAGTATTATATCGAAGATAATCGTGATAAGCATGATGTTTTTGCAAAGTTCATCTGCTAGTGCTTTTCCTTTATTGATCCAAGAATGGTATTCTTGCAAAGGGCTTTTCCCAGCATGGTGTTCTTACAAAAATATTTAGTGCTTTTCCCCTACTGATCAAAGATTATTGTACTGAAAATTTAGAGTTATGTCTTGTAATGTGCATCTGCTAGCACTTTTTTCCTTTTTAATCAAAGATTATTAGGTCAAAATTAAGCTTGAAAGCTTTTGGCCGGCTTTGTATATCTTTGGAGGTTAATACTTCGCGATCGAAGAAAAAACTTTCTTCTAAATTTAATGAGTAGCCTTCTTCATGCGTTTTAATTTGGACTTTTTTTTTCTCTCAAGCATCATTAGCAATTCGGAAATTCAACTTACCTTTTAGCAAGTAATATTTCCTAACAAATAAATGATATTTTCTTCAAAATTTTCTGAAGTTAACTTGTGTTGATGTTCTTACAAAGTACATCTCCTAGTGCTTTTTTCGTACTAGTCCAAGATTATTAGGTCGAGGATAAGCATGGTGTTATTGCCGAAAATTCAGAGTAGTATTCTTGCATCTGCTAATGTTTTTCCCCTATTGATTCGAAATTCTTGTGCCATAAATTCAAGGTAATATTCTTGCATATGCTAATGCTTTCCCCCTATTCAAAATTCTTGTACCAAAACTTCAAAGTGGTATTCTTGCAATGCATTAGGCTAAAAATTAAACGTGGTGTTCTTACAAAGTACATCTGTTAGTGCTTAATCCAAGATTATTATATCGAAGCGTGATGTTTTTGCAAAGTGCATCTGATAGTGCTTTTCCCCTACTGATTCAAAATTCATGAGCAGAAAATTAAGAGTGGTATTCTTGTGAAGTGCTTTGCTAATACGTGTTCTTACAAATACATTTGCTTGTACTTTTTCCCTAATGATCAAAATTTATTGTACTGAAAATTTAGAGTAGTCTTGTAAAGTGCATCTGCTAGCATTTTCTCTTTTTTAATCAAAGATTATTAGATAAAAACTAAGCATGGTGTTCTTACAAGTACATCTGTTAATGCTTTTTCCGTACTGATTCAAGATTATTAAGCCAAAGATAAGCATTGTGTTATTGCCGAAGATTCAAAGTGGCATTCTTTCATTTGCTAATGCTTTTTTCCTACCGATCCAAAATTCTTATGCCACAAATTCAAAGTGGTATTCTTACACAGTGTATTTGCTAATGCTTTTTTCAATGTGGTGTTTTTACAAATACATCTGCTAGTGCTTTTCTCTTACTAGTCAAAGATTACTGAAAATTTAGTGTGTTCTTGTAAAGTGCATCTACTAGCACTTTTCTTTTTTTTAACCAAAAATTATTGGGTCAAAATTAAGCGTAGTGTTCTTACAAAGTACATATGCTAGTGCTTTTTTTGTACTGATCAAAGATTATTAGGCTTAAGGTAAGCATGCTGTTATTGCCGAAGATTCAGAGTAATATTCTTGCATCTGCTAATGCTTTTCCTCTACTGATTCAAAATTTTTGTAACTGAAGGTTCAGAATCGTATTCTTGCAAAGTGCATTAGGCCAAAAATTAAGTGTGGTGTTCTTACAAAGCACATCTGCTAGTGATTTTTTCACATTGACCCAAGATTATTAGATCGAATATAAGCATGCCATTATTGCCAAAGATTCAAATTAATATTCTTGCATTTGCTAGTGCTTTTCCCCCTATTGATCCAAAATTTTTGTACAGAAAATTAAGAGTGGTTAATATTTTTGCATTCGCTAGTGCTTTCCCCTTACTGAACCAAGTTTCACGTACAGAAAATTAAGAGTGTATTCTTGCAAAGTGCATCTGCTAAAGTTTTTTCTAGTATGGCATTCTTACAAATATATTTGCTAGTGCTTTTCCCCTACTGATCAAAATTATTATACAGAAAGTTTAGAGTGCTTGTAAAGTGCATCTGCTAGCATTTTTTTTCTTTTTATTAAAGATTATTAGATCAAAATTAAACGAAGTGTTCTTACCAAATACATTTGCTAGTGCCTTTTTCATGCTGATCCAAGATTATTAGCCGAAGATAAGAGGACCCCAAATAATCTATGTGAGGTCATAGTTGAAAAATAGCTAATGGAGAGCCGTTTTTCAAAAAGGTTATATTTGAAAAGTAGGTATTGGAGAAAAGGTTATATTTGAAACCCACTAAATGGCAAAATAGGTATATTTTAAAGAATGCTAATGGGGTAATTTTTATAAATGTTATATTTGAAATGTGCTAATGAAAAATCTGAGCTATAATAGTAATCTAGCAAGTAAAAAGGTGAGAGGGGTAAAAGAGAGAGGGGTAAAAGGGAGAGAGGGGTAAAAAAGGGAAAGAGGGGTAAAAGGATGGGAGAGAAGGGAGAGGTGATAAAAATTGGTCAAAACGGCTTTTTTTTTTTTTTTTAAGTTTTTTGGCACAATATGTGGTATATATTTTTATGATCTTTGGCAGCTTACAAATCAAATAGGCTTAAGAGATTTTGAACTTTTAAAAATAAATATATTTTTTTTAGGAAAATTGTATTTTTTTAGGGAATGTTGTGTTTTATTTTTTAGAAAACGTTGTATTTTTTTTTTTTTTAGAAAATGTTGTGTTTTTTTTTTAGAGATGTTGTATTTCAAAAAAAAGATAAAGATAGGTAAAGTTCGATCTAATGTGTGAACTATAGCTTATATATACCAAACCAAAAGCGCTAACCAAAAAATTTTTACCTTGATGCTCAAATATAACCTCACATAGATTATTCAGGTCCTAAGATAAGTGTGGCATTATTGCTGAAGATTCAGAGTGGTATTCTTGCATCTGCTAATGTTTTTTCCCTACTGATCCAAAATTCCTATACCGAAGATTCAGTGTGGTATTCTTGCAAAATGTATCTGCTAATGCTTTTTCCAATGTGGTGCTCTTATAAATACATCTGCTAATGCTTTTATCCTACTAGTCAAAGATTATTGACTAAAAATTTAAAGTGATGTTCTTGTAAAGTGCATCTGCTAGCACTTTTCTCTTTTTTAACCAAAGATTATTGGGCCGAAATCAAGCGTGGTGTTCTTACATAGTATATCTGTTAGTGCTTTTTCCATACTGATCTGAAATTATTAAGTTGAAGATAAGCGTGGTGTTATTGCTGAAGACTCAGAGTGATATTCTTGCATCTGCTAATGCTTTCCTCCTACTGGTCCAAAATCCTTGTACCGAAGATTCAGAGTTTTATTCTTGCAAAATGCATTAGCCAATAGTCAAGCATGATATTCTTACAAAGCACATCTGCTAGTACTTTTTCCATCGAATGTAAGCGTGGGTGTTATTGAGATTAATATTCTTGCATTTGCTAGTGCTTTTCCCCTACTGATCCAAAATTCTTGTGCAGAAAATTAAGAGTGGTTAATATTTTGCATTAACTAGTGCTTTCCCTCTACTGAACCAAGTCTTGTGCAAAAAATTAAATATGGTATTTTTGCAAAGTTCATCTGCTAATGCTTTTTCCAGTGTAATGTTTTTATGAATACATTTGCTAGTGCTTTTCCTACTGATCAAAAATTATTGTACTAAAAGTTTAGAGTGGTTTTCTTGTAAAATGAAACTGCTAGCATTTTTTTTCTTTTTATCAAAGCTTATTAGGTCAAAATTAAACAAGGACCAAAGATTCAGAGTGGTATTCTTGCATTCGCTAATGCTTTTTTCCCTTCTGATCCAAAATTCCTGTACCAAAGATTCAGATTGGTATTCTTGCAAAATGTATCTGCTAATACTTTTTTCAATGTGGTGCTCTTACAAATACATCTGCTAATGCTTTCTCCTGCTGGTCGAAGATTATTATACCGAAAACTTCATAGTGGTGTTCTTGTAAAGTGCATTTGCTAGCACTTTTCTCCTTTTTAACCAAAGATTATTGGGTTAAAGTCAAGAGTGGTGTTTTTACAAAGTACATCTGTTAGTGCTTTTTCCATGCTGATCTAAGATTATTAGAGTGTGGTGTTATTGCCAAAGATTCAGAGTGATATTCTTGTATCTGCAAATGCTTTTCCCCTACTGATCAAAATTCTTGTACCGAAGTTTCAGAATAGTATTCTTGCAAAATGCATTAGGCCAAAAATTAAGTATGGTGTTCTTACAAAGTATGTTTGCTAGTAATTTTTTCACATTGGTCCAAGATTATTAGATCAAATATAGGCATGGCATTATTGCCGAAGATTCATATTAATATTCTTGCATCGCTAGTGCTTTCTCCTACTAATCCAAAAATTCTTGTGCAGAAAATTAAGAATGGTTAATATTATTGCACTCGCTAGTGCTTTCCCCCTACTAAACCAAGTTTTATGTGCAGAAAATTAAGAGTGGTAGTCACAAATACATTTGCTAATGCTTTTCTTACCGAAATTTAGAGTGATGTTCTTGTAAAGTGCATCTGCTAGCACTTTTCTTCTTTTTATCAAAGATTATTATTCAAAATTTAACGAGATGTTCTTAAAAAGTACATCTAATGTTTGTTCTATATTGATCAAAGATTATTAGAAGAAGATAAGCGTGGCGAAGATTCAGAGTGGTATTCTTGCATCCGCTAATGCTTTTTTCCCTACTGATCCAAATTCCTGTACTGAAAATTCAGAGTAGTATTCTTGCAAAATGCATCTGCTAATGCTTTTTCCAACGTGGCGCTCTTACAAATATATCTGCTAATGCTTTTCTTACCGAAAATTTAGAGTGGTGTTTTTATAAAGTGCATCTGTTAGTACTTTTCTCCTTTTTAACCAAAAATTATTGGGTCAAAATCAGGCGTGATGTTCTTACAAAGTACATCTGTTAGTGCTTTTTCCATACTGATCTAAGATTATTAGATTGAAGATAAGCGTGGTGTTATTGCCGAAGATTCAGAGTGATATTCTTGCATCTGCTAATGCTTTCCCCAAAATTCTTGTACCAAAGATTCAGAGTGGTATTCTTGCAAAATGCATTAGGCCAATAATTAAGCATGGTAGATATTCTTACAAAGCTCATCTTTTTTCATATTGATTCAAGATTATTAAATTGTTGTGTTTTTTAAAGTGCATACTGCTAGTGCTTTTTTTCTACTGATCCAAGATTCATGTGCAAAAAATTAAGAGTGGTATTCTTGCAAAGTGCATCAGCTAATGCTTTTCCCAGCGGTGTTCTTACAAATACATTTGCTAGTGCTTTTACCTACTGATCAAAACTATTGTACCGAAAATTTAGAGTGGACTTGTAAAGTGCATTTTTCTTCTTTTTAATCAAAGATTCTTAGGTAAAAATTAAGCGTGGTGTTCTTACAAAGTACATCTGCTAGTGCTTTTTCCATACTGATCTAAGATTATTAGGCCGAATATAAGCGTGGTGTTTATTGCCAAAGATTCAGAGTGGCATTCTTGTATCTGCTAATGCTTTTTTCCCTACTGATCCAAAATTCTTGTGCCGCAAATTCAAAGTGGTATTCTTGCGAAGTGTATCTGCTAATGCTTTTTCTAATGTGGTGTTTTTACAAATACATTTGCTAGTGCCTTTTCCCTAATGATCAAAAATTATTAGGCAAAAATTAAGTGTGATGTTCTTACAAAGTACATCTGCTAGTGCTTTTTACCACACGGGCTCAAGATTATTAGGCTGAAGATAAGCGTGTTGTTATTGCCAAGATTCAGAGTGGCATTCTTGCATCTGCTAATGCTTTTTTCCATACTGATCCAAAATTCTTGTGCTACAAATTCAAAGTGGTATTCTTGCGAAATGTAGTATTTTTACAAATATACTGGCTAGTGCTTTTCTCTTACTGGTCGAAGATTATTGTACTGAAAATTTAGAGTAGTGTTCTTGTAAAGTTCACCTGCTAGTGCTTTTTTCCTTTTATTCAAAGATTATTGGGTCAAAATTAAGCGTAGTGTTCTTACAAAGTACATTTGCTAGTGCTTTTTCCATGATAATCCAAGATTATTAGATCGAATATAAATGCAGTGTTCTTGTAAAGTGAATTTACTAGTGCTTTCCCTTTCTTGTCAAATATTATAATGCAAAGATTCAGAGTAGTATTTTTGCAAGGTGCATCTATTGGTGCTTTTCCTCACTTTTGACCAAAGATTATTGAGTCGAAGACTCAGCATGGTGTTCTTGTAAGGCACATCTAATGCTTTTCCTCTTTCTGATCAAACATTCAGAGTGGTATTCTTATAAAATGCATCCACTAGCACTTTTTTTTCTTCTGATCAAAGATATTGTATCGGCAATATCACACCAACCCAGGTACAATAATAAAAAAGTACATTTGCTAGTGCTTCTTTTTCTTCAATATCATGCAAAACCGGGAACGAAAGTATAAAGTGCATCTGCTAATGTTTTTCCTTCTAATCAAAAATTATTATATCGAAAACTCAAAGAAGTCATGTGGTATCCTTAATTATTACAAAAATCCAAAGAAGATGGTTATTGTTTTTTCTTTCTTATAATCCAATTGATTTTAACTAGAATTTATAAGCTAAGATAGTGCGCATCTGCTAAGCTTTGCCTCCTTTTGGTCCACGAAAGTCAGCATGATATTCTTGCAAAGTGCACTGCTAAAGTCCTAGAGCTTTGATGTTCACTGCTTTAAAAGAAACAAAAAAAAAAAAGAAAACTTCTAGGCATCTCTATTAGCCAATCAAAATATCAAAAAATCATGTAATTATACGGAAAATCAGATCAAAACTATAATTTATTTAAAAATTTTGTACAATCAATTAATTTGCAAAATTAAGTAAAATACAAATTTTTTTATCCTATAATCTAGCATGGAAAAATTACAAACTTAAATATGATTATACTAGTTTCGTATTAGAATAATCGTGATTTCTACAGCAATTTGCTGTAAACAATTTTGTTCGTACTTGTGATAACAAATAATTTGAGTTATGTTTTGTATTTATTGACTATAAGTTGAGGGTTATATTAGTTTTGTATTGGAATAATCATGATTTTTATAGCAAAAATTCTGTTACATACTTATCTACTCATTGTACTTGCTAATTATTAATTATATAAACTATTTAGTAGATAGCTTTGTATTGGAATGATCGAAAAATTGTTACTATACTTAATGGCATTGTTGTAGTAATGTAGGTAATTTAGATAGAATTACGTTAGTTTTGTATTAAAAAGAGTTTTGTATTGAATAATTGTGATTACTATAGTGATTTTCTGCAAAAAAAAAAACTTCCATTGCCATACTTGACAACTATCGTGGTAACATCAAAGTTATATTAGTTTTGTATAGAGATAATCATGATTTCTAGCTGTAAAAAATTTTGTTACTGTACTTACCAACTATAGATAGAGTTATATTAGTTTTGTATAGAACGATCATGATTTCTATTATTATTTGCTATAAAAAAATCTGTTACCATACGTACTTGCCGACTAGTTTAGTTACATAAGAGATTTAGATGAGATTGTGTTTGAATAATCGTAACTTCTATAATGTATTCCTGTAAAAAAGATTTTGCTACTGTACTTACTGACTATTGCGATATACTCCCGCCTTAAATACACCTAAAGCATCCGCTACTCCTAAAGCCGTTAATACTCTTATTGCGATAACATAAGGGACTTAGACTATTGCGATAATATAAGGGACTTACAAGGTCATGTTAATTTTTTTGGAATAATCATGATTCCTACGATAAGTTGTAAAAAATTCTATTATCATGCCGAATATTGTGATAAGTAATTTAGATAGGCTATGTTGGTTTTGTACTGGAATCAATAAGCTTTCTATAAAGAAAAACTTCTTGCTATTACTGTACTTACCCGCTATAGTAATATAAGTGATTAAGATAGGGTTACGTTTTAAAAACAGCTGTTTCCAATAAAAAAAAATCTATACACTATCTAAAAAGCACCAAATATATTGTAACATCTCATTTTGAGGATAATAAATGCGAGATAAACAGTTTTGAATATAATTTAAAAATTAAAAATTCTTAACATTTTATATTCAAATAATATGACAGAATTTTGTGCAATTTCCCATTTGACAACATAGTTCCAAACTTTTATTTCCTTTATCACACTTAATAAGATATACTAATAGTGAAAGAAATCTTTAGAAACAAAAATTATTTAAATACTTCGCCAAATATTATTGTACTATTTTGTATTCAGAAATCAGTTTTTTTGAAATCTTAACAATCAACATTTACAAAGAGTAAGCAAAGCCAATTATCTTTCATCTCATAAATAAATTAAGATTATGATATAGAAAAATTTATCTTAGGTACGAACACATTTTCGTAACTGGCTTAGATTAGCATTTTCACTTTGATTCTGGGTCAGAACTATTTTAAGATGCTTTCTTGGTCGGCCTCTTTTTTGCTTAACAGGGTGAGCATTTTCCTTTTCATACCTAATTCTTTCTTTTTTAGATCGTCCAACAGCCTTGCTCTTTATAGGGTTGTTGATTGTTGGAGGTTCTGAGGATGCTAAAGTATTCTCGTGAGTTGAAACAAAATCATTGTCAGGGGCATATAGTGCCTTTAAATACTTCTTGAGGTACGACGTAAAATCTGCACATTTATCAGGATCCATTGATATTTTGCTCGCAATTTCTCCTAATAGTTGATGAATACGCATGAACCGGATTTGAGAATCATCTTCACTAAATTGATAAGTACCGTAAACTGCCGTATAAACAGCCCCCCGCATATCAGACCCCCTCTCATTTTTACTAATAATTTTCTTTTTTTTACTAATTAATTTTTTTGGTGGAATGTACCAGACCCGGGCTGTTTATACGGCAGTTTACGGTATTCTTTTACCACATTTTAAAGAGAATCCATTTGATTACATCTTTGTAGCTTTAAGTTGAAATTCTTTTAATACAGTACAATCATCAATTCCACTTGTTCACTATTCACTATTGTGTTATTTTCCTAGGGTCAAACGTCTGACACCAAGCTTCAGAAGTGTTATATCTGCGGCAATTTACATGATTCTGTTCTTTAAACCAATTTCATCATATATTCATTTGTGGTTGTGTCTTGAGCAGAGCAATGATTTTCTGCGATGATATTTATTTATTTTTAAAAATAAATAAATATTACCGCAGAAAATTATCATTCTTGGTCTTGAATTGATCCATAGACACTTTCATTCTCTAATTGCATATGATTTTTAACTGACAAAATATAAGTACATATATAATAAATAATATAATCTTACTTCTTTTACCATATCTAAAAAATTTTGTAAACTAATTAATGTTTAAGCCCAACTGCGTATGATAGTATACAGTATGTGACTGTATATAATATTCATGTTCATAGCCGATCGTATACCATTTAACTAGGTTGCTAACAATCTATCGACATTCTTTTGAATACAGTATTATCTAATTCTATTAAATGGATTCTATTCGATTACATTCTCATATTCTTGATTTTAAGTTGAAATTACTTAATTCAATTATCAACAACTTTATTGCTACTTATCCGTCCTTGTGCTATTTTTGAGGTCTCATATAGAGCTTGGAACTCTATTCTTAACTGTATGTAACCTGAAATTTATTAAACATTGTAAATTAAAAAACTAATGCCATATACTGCAATATCAATTATTTATTAAATGTTTTCTCATAACTTTAAGCTCCAATTATGTAATACGTAATTGACATATTCCATTGTCGAATTTTTAGAAAGTATTAGGGAATTTGCTCACATTTTTATATTCTGTGTAGAGACACAGTGAGGTGTTCAGTCAACTATATAAATCAAAACTATATGTGGTACCATATAAAAATTAATTATTAAGGATTTTTTTGATCAGGATAGTGATCGATAGTGACTGGGATTATTTATTACCTTTTATATATAATTTAATAGTAAAGAGTGACTTGTGTGTTTTTAGAAGTCTAGAGCGAATAGCTTTATTTTTCTTAATTATTTTAGCATATATGATTCTTAAACACCTTTATAACAAAGCTATGTTGAAACTTTTTTAACATTAATATTTAAATTTCATGCTGACTCTTTACAAAAATTCTGTATCATGTTGTAACTATTCTAAGAGAGGTATTTTTATTGTGGACAAAAAATTTAATGCTAGAATACAATATATTTAACGTAACTTTGTTATAAAGGTGTTTAAAAATCGATTTATGTTAAAATAATTGAAAAAAGTAAAGCTATTCGCTCTAGATATCTAAAAACATACAAATCATTCCTTACTATTAAATTATTATATATAAAAAGTGATAAATATGCCAGCTACTATTTTGATTACTATCCTGATTATTAAATTCAAAAAAAAATCTCCAATAATTAATTTTCATATTATACCACATAGTTTTGTCAAAACATTGTTGACCGAATACCCCAGAGACACGGTAATACTATAATACTACTGTAATTAGTTACAACCTTAGCTAATTACGGCTTTAAAAGGCTACTAATTACGGATCTTCTGCAAATTTAATTGGCTGATTCTGACGTCAACTACATAGTATTGGGTAAGCAAAAAAAATTTATTTCGTTTTATACTATATACTTGTATATATACTTTACTATATATATTTTACATTATTGATTTTCTTTTCTTATACATTATTTAAAGTTTTATTCATTTATTTTTTATTTATTTATTTTAGTATTTATTTATTCGCTCATGTATTTTATTTTATTCTTATACATTGATCAATTTAATAAACAATTCTTACTCGACATGAAACTAAAGTTTGTTGTAAGATGTTGTAAAATAATAAATATTTACAATTTATCACTTACCCCAAATATATCTATTAGTAGATGATCTTTTGGTTTCACTTTACTTTACCGATAGTCATTTCACCAATAGCTTATCATAGTTGACACCACTTCAAGCACAATTCATTAACAATATATATCTACAACTAATCAGCTAACTCTATGTAATGTCGATTAAGTAACCTTTTGGTGAAATAATTGTCGAAAAAGTTTGTTGTAAGATGTTGTAAAATAATAAATATTTACAATTTATCACTTACCCCAAATATATCTATTAGTAGATGATCTTTTGGTTTCGCTTTACTTTACCGATAGTCATTTTACCAATAGCTTATCATAGTTGACACCACTTCAAGCACAATTCATTAACAATATATATCTACAACTAATCAGCTAACTCTATGTAATGTCGATTAAGTAACCTTTTGGTGAAATAATTGTCGAAAAAGTGTGCAGTACCGGATTTTGGATCTGGATCTATTTTTCTGATCACTGATGAAAAGCGTTCTCATCTTCCTCAGTAGGTTTACCAAATAACCTAATGAGCATTATTTAAATCGAAAAAAATCTGAAACTATAATTACCTATATTTTATAGAGAAGATAGAGAAGCTCTGATTAGTTAAAAGATTAAAATCCGCTGATGAAATTGTTATATTGACCATTAGCAAGTTACACTATGAGAGCCACTTAAGACTAGTATAAATTAAACTAAGTTCAAGAATTTCACGATGGTAAGGGTTTATAATTTAAATAACTAAATAGTTTTACCTTAAGTATCGAACAACAACAATATTTCAGTTTGCTAATAAAATTTCAAAAAAATATTGCGTGGTAAATAGTAAAAACCTATAATTTAAGTAGTTTTTTTAACATTAATAATTGATTTTTATGCCAGCCAACTAAATTAATACTGGTAACGTGAAACTAGAATAAATCACTAAACCTGAATAGCTTATTACTCATGATCTTTATGCTTAACGACTTAAATCTATAAAACTAAAAAGGCATTATATAAAGTTTCGGTTAATAAAAAATGCTTACAACAAAAACAGTACAAATAAGAAAGTATTAAGTAATATATAATAAAGTTTTTTGGCCAGTAATCTCTGTTTAGTTGGCAAGAATTGCGACGTAGTTCTTAAGTTTAATGCCAAATAGACATAAAAACTTCCAAGTTTTCAAGCTTCGTTTACTTTTTTAATATGAGTTGATCAGTGTTGATTACTTTTGATTATTTAAACTACACGTTTTCTACATTTGGCCAGAAGAATGCTGACCAAAGGATACACAAGAACCAATCAAATCCAAGATCCGACATGTGGATTATTCTGGAAACCGATTTCCTAATTCGGTGGTGCATCAAAAATTTTTGCAAATCTAAATTTATATAATGATCTACATTGCATATTTGTTTACTTGTTTACATTTTTTAACCAATTAAAACAAATATTCACCATACTCTTGCCTAATGGAAGTGCCTAAGTATTTTTGAGAATGTCCTTATATCACTGATTTTGATTGTTATATCTACAACTGCTGTTTTATTGAATTTATTTGTTGACCAAGTAATACTACTGACTTTTCCATATCAGCCCATTAATCTTTTGATTAACAAGTTACCATTTTTAAGAGGAACATCCCAAATTGTATATGTTTCACGCAGTCCAATATCTTCTTGCTTGGTCTGGGCCAGAGCATTCTTTCCGATATTCGAATCCAGTTTTATATAATCCTCCTTGCCTGCTAAGAACATAATTATATCTTCTTCTGAACTCTCTATTATATCTACCTTTTGTTCATTCTTTGTTCCAAGCTTGAGAGTAAGCTCATTTTCGAAAAATTGAGTCCCATAGTCTGTTGTTCCATATTCTAATTGTAGTAAAGTTTCTATCCTGGCCTTTTTTTCTACTTCTGAAGAACTGGTACTATCTGTTACTTCATTTCCTTGAATTTCCCAGAGTTGTTTTTCAGTTAGCTTTGGGTAGTGTTTCAAAAATTGCCTGATAATATATATCTCCTCTGCTGAGATAGTTTGTATAGCTTTTGCTATTTCTTTATCTACTACTTGAGTTCTCTGACAGTCTTTTTTCAATAAGTTAATACAGCCTGCACCGCCATATTTTATTGCTCGGCACCTGTTTTTAAGAAATTTTACCTTCCATTCTGGAACCTGCATTCTGTTTATTAATTATCTCAGTATTGATAAACAGATTTGGTTTCCTTATACGTGACTTGTTTGTTTTGTTTATTGTTTGTTTGTTTATGCAGATCACGCACTTGCTTGTTGTTTTGTTTGTTGTTTAAGTGATCTACAATTCAGAGTTAAGCCCAATCCCCAAAAATTTTTAAAAAATTTGACGAAAAAATTCAAAGCTTGAATTTTCTTGTTAATAAAGCCCCTTTTTTTTTAAAACATAATAGCAAACTCTATGTTATTTTTGCTTGTCCTTCTTTTCTTTTATAGGGTCTTTGACTGTTTTCTATGTTAGTTATTCCATTTTCCGTTCTTTTGACCTTTTGTCGGATTAGGAAAAGTTGATTAGTGGAAAGAGTTTTTTCAAAAAATAGATGTATATTTTTATGGAGATTTAAAGCTTCCCGTACCATAAAACATAGTACCGTAATTTTCTATAATGAACTTTTTTTATTTCTTGAACAATCAGCTTGATATAGAAAATCAACTATTTTTTTTTTATAACAATAAAAATAATGTTGTTATATAAATAAGAAATGGTTTCCTTAAGAAAATAAAATAAGTTTCAAAAAGTTATTTAAGCAATAAAGAATTTAATAGATAAACTACTTGTTTTTTTTTGTAACTTAAAAGTTAAAAATGAACATTATTTTTTTCTTTGCAAAATGTAAAATATATGATTAGCTGTTTCTTTTTTTTTTTTGCGAACTTGAATCATAATAAGTTTTAATAATTATATATATTAAAAAGTGACCTAAGCTATTCTTCAATCAAAAAAAAATCTGTGATTGATACAGAAATACAATATTATCACTATACTGCAACAGTACACGCTATTTATATCATTATGACTTATTAGCTTTTATGATTACTGCAATATGCTAAACATACTTTCGGGACATACTCATATGGTATCTTAAGTCTGGATACTGTAGTAAAATTTTTATTCCAATTTGAACATAAATACGGGGCAATCATTATAGGTCTGGACAGTAAAGTTCTTCACTCTGCTCCAGGACAATAAATAACTTATTCAGAAATTTTCTATAAAAGCTGAAATTTACATAGTGTTGTCAATTTTTATTTTATGATAAATAACTATTTGATTTTTCTTTTTGTAACTTATTCATTTTTTATTGATTTTTTTTTTATTTTTATAATATCCACTATTTTATTTTATCAATATTTTTATCATTAAATATTTCTTTCCTAAGATTTAATATATTTTATCATGATTGTTATTATGTAAATAAGTTTATTTAAAATTAGCATTTTATTATATATCAGTCATCCGATTTGTCACATGTAAATTTCATATATATTAAATTTACAGCTAATATTTGTGTGACAAATCAGATGACTGATATGAATTAAATAGTTTTATATGATATCGATATTAAATTTCTTTATTTAACTGGAGTTCTCGTTATGTATTACAAATACCGTGCTTATTTCAATTATGAACGAATATTAAAAAAAAACTCATTGATGCGTGATGCTATTAAAAAAATGTCTATACAATGGGTCAATAACGTTGTACTGATTCTTTTAGTGGGTCAATAACGGTGTTGGTTGCTTCATTTGGACGATATATAACATAAATATTTAATATTTTTGCTCATTTGATTACAATACAGCCTATTAAAGTGATATAAAGTATAACATATCACGAATATAAAAATTGAATTATATACGTATGTTTGAACTTAATAAAATAAAATGTAACAAGTTATAACTTAGTTACGATACAGTTTATTCCAATGCCTTGAGACCCTAATGCATCACTAGTATTAAGGTATTTTATTATTATAATATTTTATGGCAATTAAATACTATGGTAAAGTTAATTTACCATAGGTAAAAATGCCGAAATGCCGTAATTCAGGAATTCTACCACCAGCTACATCCCATCGACACTTCAATGTACCCTGCATTAATAAAATACGTTACATATATCAGAATACATGCTTGAATGTAAAGTTTGGGTGTTCGGTGCACTATGTAAAATTTGGTTCATATAAAAATAGATTTTCGTGTAACAGTAGCGAATATATTGATTGAAATCGACACTCGTAAAGATCCATATTTCACCAGGTTTAATTAGATGTACAATTATAACTACGCAAGATCACAAAGTGAAATTCCAAGAAGATTAATAATAAGTGTCTATGAACCGACCTAAAGAATGAAATTTGTATCTTGATCAATCAAGCTTGTCAATTTACTTAAAAACTTTTCCCGGCTGCCAAATAAAAATGTAATAAAATGTTTTTAGTAAAAATAAATTCTACTATATGTTATGTAAAAAAAGACTCAGTAACTTCGTGGTCATAAGGTGTGTGAATCGATTTGTATTGAAGTTTTTGAGGAGAAAAAAAACTAATACAACCTGTGCATTTAAAAAAAAAGTGACCCATTTTTATGTTTCGATTAGTTAATCAGAAAAAAATCATTTAAAAATCTGTTTTATTAGAATTTTATATGATACCACATATGGTTTTGATTTTCATAGTGTATCAAACATATAATAAGAAAATATATCTCAAATAAGACAACTAATAAATTTTTTTATATTTTTTATTGATAAAATATAAATCTAATTACTACTATGTAATTGGCGAAATGAAAAGTTGAAATAACAAAATAGTACTCTCAATTATGCGCTGCAGCATAGTGCTGTGGCTGCGGTATACTATATAACCTGTGGTTATAATTAACTTGTATGAATATGAGCAAAAAGATTATATAATTAAATAAATATCAAAAAACATAAATCTTTTAAATCGTAAATTTTTAATGATGTTTGAAGCTTACTAAATTAAAGAGAATACACAATCAGTATTTAGACAATAATTAAGTCAATATAGTAACAAAACTCAATGGTAAAGTTAAATACTTGAATAAGGATTTAAGTGTTATATTTAGATTTAATCTGGATTTAATAATAATATCCAGACTTAATTTATCAGTTATTATCATGTTGATTTTAATTAAATTTCCAAGTAGATAGAATAATGTACTCGTGTTAAATCCAAATATGAATCCATTTCAGGTATTAACTTTACTTGAAGTTAGCAAATTAGCAAAAAAAAATATCTTACACAACGTTCATTATCACAGCATTAATTATCACAACATCCAATATCACAACAATGTTGATTCTGGACAAATTGAGAGACAAAAATAGACAGTTAATAAACCAATTATATTCTGAAAACAATATGAATAAAATAAAATTACCTGATTGTAACAGATTAAAATTTCATTTTCCAATAGATTTGGCCCAAAAAACATCAAAAAGAGAATCAATAATTAGTAATATTAATAATATTTAAAGAAATTAAATTAGTAAACAAAATTACATTATTGCAACATTTATCAGTTTCACTAAATTTACAGCAAATTTGACCCTGAAAAATTCAAAGAGAATAAATAGCTAATAATATTGATAATATTTAAGATAACAAATTACAAAAAATCAAATTACCTGACTACAACATCTGCCAGAGATTTCACAGCAAGTTTGGCCCTGAAAAATCAAAAAGAAAATGGATAGTAAATATTTTTAATAATATTTAAAAACAACAAATTAGTAAAATAAAATTACCTGATCACAACAAGCACCATTAAATCCAACACTTGTTCCACAGCAAGTTTTATTCTAAAAATATCAATGAGAATGGATAGTTAATAATATTAACATTATTTAAAGAACAAATTAATAAAATAAATTACCTGATCGCAACAAATTCCACTTATACAGCATTGTTGACCCTGAAAAAAATCAAAAAGAAATTGGATAGTTAATAATATATTAACAATATTTAAAAACAACAAATTAATAAAATAATTTACCTGATTTAAATTGCAACATTGGTGTCCACAACATTTTTCATCCTAGCAAAATAAAAAATATATATAAATTTATATTATTTATATATATTTATGCCTAATATTGTGTTTTGCCAAAGCCCCCATTTCAAAATTTTAAAGCAATGCTAAACAAATTTAATAAAAAACCAAACTTTTTATAAGGCAAACTATAGAAGAATGCATAAGACTGACTGATATGGAAATTGAAATAGGGACCACGAGCCTCAGCCACGACATTTAATAATTATAATGATATTTCAAATTAGTAAAAAAAAACAAATTACCGGATTGCAACCACCATCACAATCGTAAAATAAATTTAATGGACTAGTACTATTGGAAATTCTTAAGAAGAAGGATAAGATTACAAGAGATATTAAAATATTAAAATATTTTGCCATAGTTAGATCAAAATCAAACTTGAGAATCTAATTTTCATTTGAGAATCGTAGATAACTTTTTTAATACCAAATTTTTATTTTGCTCACTTATTTATATAATCGTTTTCATGGTGGTGTTAATCAAAATGTGCATTGTACGGTTAATTATTTTTCATAATATTTTTAATATATATAATGTTGTAAATAGGAACGAGATTTAAGTGGATTTGAAAATTTCCTAGTTAAATTAGGGTTAGGTACAACAAAATGGGAGAATATAAGTTGATTCTAAATACACTTATGTGCATCCACTTATTTGCGCGGGTAATACAAGCTCCTGGAGAGGAAATAGCCAATCGGAGAATGCAACTTTGACTATTCCGGATCAAGAATTCGAACACGCGTAAAAGAAGAAAAAAGCGAAAATACGCAAAAATTAATGTTTAAATCGATCTTGGTGCACTAATTAAAAATGACGGGAATGAAATTTTACTTATATTAAGCATCATTCTAATCCTAAAGCCTCTAACGTTAAGGTCCTAACCCTAAATTTTTATCTCACGCACTTAGTTTATTTACAAAATCGGAATTCCTTTCTTAGTTTGTGTTACCCGCGCAAATAAGTAAAATGCACTTGAAATTTTAAATTATCTCAAATTGGTAAAGAATTTCGATCTAACTTAAAACGATATTTGCATTGATACGAAGAATTTTGAAAATATATATTTAAAAGCTCATTATAGTGATATCTATCAATTAAACATCGCCGTTTGTTGATAATATTTGATCAAATGTCTCACGAATCATGAACCATATCTCAACCATCCTAATCCAAACACTAAATGCTTATCCGAAAGAGCTTAGCAACAATAAAGAGCCGTTAGGATGATTATTTAACATAGCCATAAGGAGTTTTTAGAATTGTTAATTATCGCTAACTATAAAGAGCTGCTAGAATGATTATTTAACATTAATCATAAAAACTATTAGAATGATTATTTAACACTAATCATCAAAAGTTGTTAGATGATAATGCTAACCATAATGAGCTGTTAGAATGATTATTTTTAAATGTTAATCCGTGTAAACTTGATTAACATAAATAACCCCTTTTTGTAAAATCTTCATAACACGTTAACGTGTTAGCACTTATGCGTGTTAAGGACACAGATTATAAACATTCTCGATAGCACGTCAACGTGTTAAGCTTAGTAGTACCATTGTTGAAAAGCACGTAGTGTTAAACAGTATGTTAACGTGGCAAATAACACATCAATGTGTCGTATATTAAATTCAAATGTATATAAACGAATGAATTTGACTTCAATAAAGAGAGAGACAGATGAAGAGGGGTGGGTTCCCTCCGATTTTACTTAATGAAAATAAAGGAAGTAAGCTAGTGTAGAGCTGAAGAGACCTTTATTCGAGTAAATCAGAAACTTATCTCCTAGTATCTATTAGAGTTAAATCGGTTAAACGTATACGCTCTCCCTCCTTTAATAGTTTCACTATTTTACATCTCGCTTATTATGTAATGGAAATTTGAAAAAGACGTAGATTGTTCACCATATTTCACAGAATATTATAACCACATTATAGAACTTGGATTTGTGATCACTTGTATACTAAAGTTAATAATAAAATCGTCGAATATCCGTTAAATTGAATATGAACACAGATAATGGATCCAAAGCTCTACTATAATAGATTATATACTGTAAAATTGATTAAAAAATGGTTAAATCTAACCTATGATTTAATGGTAGGTCTAATCTTTAGTAGTGATTTTAAAAAAAAGGTCAATTCAAATATAGATATAAAACGATTTAAATATAATTGAAAAAAATGAAACATGTGACACTAAAAGAACTACTTTAAATTATTAAATCATTAATAAATATGAACTACGTTTATTATTATTAATCTATTACGTCAAGAATCGCCCGAATCATTTTTTCAATAAGTGAAAATTGAAAAATGACAACTGTAAAGTACTGACTCTATGATTTGATACCCGGAGTAATTCATATTATATACGAAGAATAATGCCTTTATGCTTTGGAGGATAACCTGTTGGTGTAAAACACACTGAAAACTGGCAAAGTTGAAATAAAAAAAAATGCACACCAGATACATCTCAAACCGAGAAGTATTATTAATTACCAATCCATGGTTGTGATTTCTGTTATATCGTTTAGTTGATTAATATAAATTATAGTTAGTTGATAACTAGTTGATAACTAGTTGATAACTAGCAATTAATTGTAATTGAACCAGTTGATAATAAATCGATTAGTTGAAAAATTGCCAACTAGTAGGTTTTTCAACTAACAATTTGGAACACTAAGTCATGCTAAACCAGAAATGGATGTTAAACTGTAAAAAATGCAAAATAATGTCTAGGGGCATGGTTTGAGTAATGGCCAAGATAAAGCTTAATTCGATCATAATTCGAAATTACACTTTTGGGAGATATTTTGCATTTATAAGGAAAGTCCAATTTAGAAATGTTGAATAATAACTCCGATATAGATAGTATCGAATTCAGCTGATTTGAAGGAATGTGATGAATTTTATGATCATCGATAATTATTTTTTGGTAATGTTTTTGATAATAGTAATACTATCATTTATTTGTCATTTTAATGTCATTTATAAAAATATTTTTTATGACTTGTCATATTACCATGGTTTTGTATAAATTTTTTTTATAATAAATGACATTGTCATTTTAAAATGACATGTCATTTATAGTCATTTTCATAAAAATTTTTATGACCTTGTCATTTACCATCACTGTTTTAAAATGGTATTATACACCCCCTGATCTGGTCATCCATACCATAAATCCATATGCAAACTATTATAAACTGTAGATGTTCTGAAAATGTCATTTTGCATTCGGTATAGTCATTTATTCTTTATAGAACATAATAATTTAGTTAATACGTAATTTATTTAATGAATTTTTCACTTTTTTACGTTAATGAATTAACATTAAAGATCATATAATAAGTTAAAGAAATTTTTTTGCTTATAAAAATAAATAATAAATTTATAGCAGAAAACTGGAAATTTTTTGAATTTAAAAGACAGTATACGTATAAAGACAATTCTTGAAGTCATTATTTAAATACGACTCATCGATATGAAGGCTTTTACTATCTTTTATAAACAAAAAGATGATAGTTTAACCGTGATTATAATGATAATTTTTTTTAATGAACTTGAATTTCATTAAATACAATCAATTTGATATCTAAATGTATTAAAAAATTGCCATTCTTCATATTCTTGTAACTCGGTCAAAATACATAGAATTCAATTTCTTCTGTTTTAATAATCTGTTAATTATTAAATTTTAAGTTAATTTTAAATCTGTTTATTAAGTGGAATTTGAATTCTCTAACCAACTGAGTCAGTTTAGAATTTCGTTGTAATATAAATTGATTTGGAAACCACAAAAATTTGATTTCAACGTACAACAATTATAAAAGCTTAATGTTAACGAAGAGAAAATTTTGCAAAAAATGCATGACCTCTGGAAATCAGTCAATTCTGGTTGATTTTTCGATTCTTGAAGAATTTAAGATTTCGGATAAAATATAGACGTTAGTGATTGAAAATTATGATCAATAGAGAATTAAATCTCAGAAATTTTTCCGTTATCATTACGAAATCACGGGTTACACCTTTTTGCAAGAGTAAGTCTACAGACACCTACCAATTCACGGGTAATTTTTGTACCTACATAACTTTCTAACTTAGGGTAGGGACAAAATCACGTGAATGGTAGATGTCCGTCAGAGACCCGTAAAAATTTTTTGTCTTATATGAAATCTTTATTTGCGTTATTGCAAAAATTTGTATTAATTTGCAATAATAAATTAACTTTGTATTAATTTGCGATTTTTCAAAAATCATCAAAAATTTATCTAAAATTTTGTTTTGCCTTTCTAGTCTTTTTATGTTCATTCATTTTTTCTTTCGGAAATTTCAGAATCTTAACAGTTTCTGCATACTATCTGACACTAGTAGCCAATCAAATTTATAGAATATCACGTGAAGTTTACTCTTAGAAATTTAGTTTTATTTGCATAATTAATATAAATTTGTATTAATTTGTATTAATTTATATACAAATTTTTACGGGTCTCTGGTGTCCGTAGACTTTCTCTTTTTGCAAATCGCAATAAATAAATTGCAAAAATGGTCAAATTTGCAGATCTGCTTAAAGTGACGATCTACACATTTTGATCATTTAATCATTTTGCAAATCGCACTTTCAGCATTTAAAAAAAAAAATTTATTTTCAAAGGCACAAGATTCATATGGGCGCATTTGTAAAATTCATAAGTAGTGCTTATTTTTTGTAAAACTTTAAGGCTGAATAACGTTTGATCTACTTGTCCATTTTGAATGATTTTACTACCAAAATGTTCATCTCTTTGATACGATTCCAATGAGCCCAAAATCATTAAAATCGAATCACAGGATCGTGAGATAATGTGCTGTCAAATAGTGACACATCTAGGGGGTGGGAGAAATGGATTAGACCTATGGGCTATAGTATTGCACAGTGTGGTCGGATTTTGTGTTGCCGGGAATTACTAAATTAGGGGTAATTTCGAATAATTCTTTTGGAAGAATCCCCATGTTTGTTTTCCATTAGTTGTACCGTTGGTCTGTGTTTGATCCTTAGATAAGCGGAGTTTGAGGTATGTTAGTTTATTTGTGGAACTTTTGCGAATTTCAAATTCAAATATTGTGTTCTGGAATTTATGTGGTATTGTGTTGTCTTTAGATAATTCCGATATTGTTGGGTTTTCTCCAAATCTTTGGGCTATTATTTTTCTTTCAGTTTTATCAAATATGGATAAGTATTTGAATCCTTTATACGATTTTTCTATTGTTTGAATTTTGTGTTCAATTCTCCTAAGCGGTATATTTAATTCTTGGATCTTTCTCTTATATTTGATTAAGGTTTGAATTTCGAATGAAGATAACTTCCCAAAGTTTAATGCTAGTACAGGAAACTGTTCGTCTATGATTTCGGGCACTTTCTCTTCTGGTATTTCTAATTCTATATCATTAAAAAAGTTAAAAGTTTCTCGGGTCCGTTGTGGTTGTTTTTCCATTTTAATTTTTATTTCTTCTAATTTCTGTGCATTTATAGGTAATTCTAATATATCTTGTTCGTAGGTTTTTATTTTTATATCTATTAATTCTATGTTTTCTTCAAGTATCGGTATTAATTCATTTCGATGTTTTAACAGTTCCTCTATTTTGTATAGATTCTATGGTCCTAAATTGTGTAGTTCTGTATATTTTGGTGGTTCTTCTAAGGGGTGTATATAAATTGCTAAGGTTATTATATGACTTGCTTCCCTTTGTAAGCAAGGTTCTGCTTTCCATTCTTTGGTTGAGTAACATGTTTTTTCAAATATTTTCAGCAGTTTTTCGTTCTTTAATATTATTTCAGCTTCTTCAAAGCATTCTCTTATTACACATACATCTATATTTTCATTCTTTTCATGTATTGCTTTTCCTCCGGGTCCATTTAGTTTTAAATAAAAGTCTTTATCTGGGTTTATTCTTTGTGCTAATAATATACATGTCTTATTTTCTATTTCTGTGAATAGTATCAGTTGTGTCATTTTCCATTCTGGCAAAAATGATATTATTTCATTTTCATTGTACGGGTTGTTCCAATACTGAAATAGATTCTCGTTCCCAATATTGTTCATGGTATTTTTCAAGTTCTTCATAAGTTTCTACTATTACGTATTGGTTTGCTATCCAAATTCCTACTTGTTTTCGTATAATTCTTCAAGGAATTTTATATAGGAGCTTTGTAAGCGTTCCTGTTTTTCTTTTTCTGGTTGTGCTTGATAGTATGGGCTATAGGTTTGTTCTTGGTATTCTATTGTCAGATTGATTCTTCTGATTGTGTCTACTATTTCTCAGTATTCTTTGTTTTCGTAGCAATTATGTATATTGAGTGTTTCGTTATTTTTAGATTCGTATCGTAGTGCTAGTTCAAATAATTCTGCTTTTAGGTCTGATTTTAGTTTTTCTAAATTTTTATACAAAACTTCTATGGGTTCTTTTCTTTTGTTCTTTTTGATATACTTAGTTTCTCCTAAATCTTCTGGTTTTACAAGGAATAAATAATATTGTTCAAATAAATATTCTGGTCTAATATATTTTAGTTTTAGTTTTATTCTTCTTGTTATTGCTGAGTGGCTAAAGTATTGTGGTCTATAATTACTGGTTGATTCGGATTGAGAGTTGTAACTCATTTGTATTTTTGTACAGGTTTGTTTTTATCCAGTAGACTAAGGTTTTTCAATAGTGTTTTCTATTCTTTGGTGGAATTGGTCTTTTTTAATAGATAGGATTTACCCTTTTGTACGAAATATAGTACATTTTAAAAAATGCATTAAAAATTTAAAAAAATTAATAGCTTAATTTTTTTTATATACAAAAATCTAATAAGTATTCAAAAATAGTTTAGCAGTATTGTTTTTTAAATTAATAATAAAATTTTTATAAAAAAATTTTTTTTATATATTGTATTTTTTGTGATTTCTAATGTACTAGATTTCGTACATTTGTAAAGTCAGTTATAATTATAATTTATTAATATATTTGGCAAATTAAAAGTTTTAATAAATAAAAAATTGTATA
>QKWP01003230.1:0-30421 GCA_003550325.1 Gigaspora rosea | reverse complement strand
ACATTCCGATAATTATATTAAATCTGCTATGATCATCGCATTTAGGGTGAAACCTGAGTTGTTGAATTCTAGTAATAAAAAAAATAGATTATAACATATTTAGTTAGTGCAATTCCGAAAGACAATAATAAAAAGTCATTATTTATAGTGATCGTCATGCACTTTAATCGAGAGAAAAACCTGTTAAAGCGATGTCTGGTTAAACAATTCTCACACAATAGATAAATATAGTACTATATGAGATGTAGAATTTCACGTTTCATTGCGTTTGTCATATACGCGAACTTTTTTTCTACAAAAAACATTTATCGCATAATAAACTAGTTTATAAACTGGTTTAATAAACTAGTTGAATAAACTGGTTTTATAAATTGGTTTAATAAACTAGTTTAATAAATTGGGGTAACAAACTGGTTTAATAAACCAGTTTAATAAATTGGTTCAACAAATTAGTTTAATAAACCAGTTTAATAATCAGTTTAACACTCCAGTTTAATAAACCAGTTTTTACTCCAGTTTAACAAACTGGTTTATTATTGTGGTTTACTCCAGTTTATTAAATTTTAATCCACTCCAAGTTGGGTTGGAGTCAAACTAGAGTCACTCCGGAGCAATATACTCCATTTAACATCCCTACCCCGAGCAGATAAGAATTGTGGAGTGGAGATTTCAAACCTGCCTTACAGGAGTATGGTCATTTTTGGCGAGAAAGTAGATTGCACAAATCTACATAAAGATAAGTATTTTTTTTAGTATAGTATGTTTTGTTTTTTTTTTTTTGTTATCATTACAACTACACTAATACATTTTTTGGTGTTTTCTTGCGCAGTGTTTTTTGGTATTTTGAGTAGCAAAGTGATGCTATTCTTGTGGTGAAGCGGCAGCATTTTTGTAATGAAATGACGACGTTTTGCAGTGAAGTGACAACGTTCTTGCGGTGAAATGATGGCATCTTGCAGTGAAATGACGGTGTTTTTGTGATGAAATGATGGTGTTCTTGCTATGAAATAACTGCATTCTACTTTTGCTGGTTTGTTGCCATCATTTAAAACGTTTTAGGCTTTTGATATTCTTGTTGGTAAATAAGTCTACTTCTACTAGTTTTTTTTTTGTTAGATAAGTCGCTTTGGTGTGTCGTTATCATCGTCTTTGAAGCCTTTGGATGTGCTTTGTGTCATCGTCATTATCGTCTTTGAAGCCTTTGGATGTGCTTTGTATCGTCGTCATCATCATCTTTAAAGCCTTTGGGTGTGCTTTGTATCATCATTAATGGTGGGCATTGGTTTAAGGTCTTATTTTGTTATTTAGAATAGTTAGGGTTAGGGTATTTAGTTAATATTAGTATTAGAGTGTTTAGTTATAATTAGTTAGGGTTAGGAGTAGAAGTTAGAATAAGTGGTAGTATTTGCTATTTGATAATATATGTGTAAATAAAAAACATATTATTGTATATATATATTATAATGTTAAATAAATTATAAAACTGATTTTGCAATATAAATTAATTAAATTCATTATATGTACTATATAATTGGATATAATAAACCCATTTTTTATTAGGGGCGTGCCAAAAATTACGTGATTTTTATTATAGATACATGGGGTTGGCTGGTGATCATGTCTATATATATATATATATAATATATATATTACTATTATTACAGATAGTGATCTTAAAAAAATCAGCTAAGCCAATTTTTCGACCTGGTTAAAATCGGCTAGCTGATTTTATAAGTTTCCAGTACTTTAATAGTGGAAACTATAAATTCATTTAAAATTTTTCAACTAAGCCGACTAAGCCGATAAAATTTTATCAACTAGGCCGGTCGAAAAATTTTAATTGACTAGGATTACTAATCACAGATATACAGATATTTGGGTGGCCGAATATGTATCAAATAACATTTGAAATATTTAAAAGATATATAAAAATATAGCAGTATAGAGAATAGCAACATTAAATTGAAATCACAGGTACTGTCTTTATGTGTGCAAGTGTGAAACAAAGGGTCCCTAATACAGGGTATTTTTGTAATATAAAATTGTTGCACTAATACAATTTGTGTAATACAAAATTTTGTTACATAATACTTTATGCAAAAAATATAATTTTGCATATTTTACTTCTGTTGCGTATATAATAAAGACCAAAGTTACATAAATTGTTAGCCAAAAGGCTCATTTAATTTTTTTATACGTTTATAACTAAACAAACTTAATTATATACTTTAACATCTTTATCTCCTATTCATTGTCAGATTGTAAATCACGCAGATTTGAAATTTCTTTCTCTAACAAATCATGATTACAACCAACGATGTCCTTAGTAACTCTAAAGTTTAAAAACTCTGCTTCTAATGAAGACTCACCAACTTGCTTTCGAGGTCGACCACACTTGGATGGATATTGATAACATTTATGATTTGCGATGAATTTCAAGGTAGGGAAATACTTACAATACTGCCTACAGCATAAGCGCTAGTACATTTCGTTTGAAATCGATGTGCATGAGCGATCATATGGCTGAATCTTTAATTTGTCAAAATATTGGAGAGCATGTATTGGATCAATAAAATGACTATTCATATCTTTGGCGATAGGGGGGAAATCCATTGTTTTGGTCCAGTAAAAGTGCAGCGTCAGGAGCTCTGTATTTACGACAATACTGACGATTTTTACATTTTTTTAAATCTAATGAATATCGACATAACTAAGTGTGACGTTCAATTTAATCCCATGTTGGTGGTTCAATATCACCAAATGGTTGACTACTTTGATCAATATAGTGAACTGTTACAGGTTTACCATATATGTTATCTTTACTTCAAAGCTCACATAATCTATTTCCAGAAAATTCAAAATACGCCGTGCTAATTCTTCATCTACAACATTTCCTTGAGAATCCAGATGCACACCATATTTATCTACGGGTAAAGTAATACCGACAAGTTTTTCCGAAAGAGAAGCCATACTTCTTTCAATAGGGTTAGAAGCGCTTTGATATAGTGCATGAGTGCGAACAGTTAAATAATCAAGATCTAGAGTCTGAAATAAGTTACAATATTCAATGATATTTTTAAAATGCTTTGGGTTCTTATCAGGCCCCCTGTCAACAAGAAGGACCCAGATGGGTCTAACTTTATTTTTACACAAGAGAACGGAGGAAGATTCTTGGTTGTCAACAAGGCTTAGTAAGTCATCCATATGCATCGATGATGATATGCTCACGAAATATTCAGGTCGAATAAAAATAGCAACTTGTCCAGAGTGAAGCGTAGTGTTTGAATCTGCAGGGTCAATAAGAAGGTATACCGAAGGTATAAGTTTCATTTTACTTCCTTTTGGAAAATTATGATCTTCAATAGTAACTTGTTCATTCATTGATTGCATGGTTTTAAATGTATAGCTGCGGAAATACCTAAACTGATTTTGCTTTGTCATCCTGGGAAACGATAATTGAATCATTTGCAAATATCTCCGCAAAACTTGAGCTGCCTTAACAGACGCCAAACAATAGTGTTCATCTATGTGTTGTTTCATATCGGTTCTTGCAACTGATGCCAGACTGACTTTTGCGGGATGGTAGTGATGACAGGCTGCAAATGTGTGCTTGTGTCGAGGTTCCAAATATGTAGACAAACACTGGCGCGAGAGATAAGTGTTGTATTTTTCTTCTAGTGCTTCACGCAAATGTTTGATAATACGAACTTTAATTACTGTCTTTCGTTTTTTAGCATGAGCAGATCCAAATTTTATGCAATCATGAATCTTGTCCTAAAGATCCGGATTTAACATAGCTGCTGATGGTCGTCCAGGTTTGTTATATTGCTCAACAATATCTTTATCATCAATTTGTTTTTGTTTTTTTGCCCTAAGTTTGCTTGAGCTTTTGCATGATGTTTAAGCTTTTCTAGTCTTTTTTCACTTACTTTTATAACTACTCGATTATTTTCAATTTTGGCTAATAATTTATTTTTTGCATTAGGATTACTAATGAGTTTGATTGCTTTCTCATATTCGGATATTTGTTGAGTTGCTTCTTTAATTTTAGCTATTGCATTGTTTTAATCTACTGCATTTTTTGCAACAATATCAAGGTTATTAAGTTGTGATGAAATTACTGATAAAGTGGATGAGAGTGAAACTGATATGGATGTAGAAGCTCTGGAGTTGGTATTTACTATAAAATTATAATGGAACGAATTATACTAGGTTCTGTTGCTAAGTATAATTGGATCTTTTTGCGAATGATGGTTTCATCCTCATTTCTTATCTTTTTCCATGTTGTTCAAGCTTCACTTAATAATTTTTGTTTATTGGGAGCAGAGTTACAAAGAGTAGCCTGCTTATAATAGGCATAAGCAGTGATGTACATTGGACAAAATTGGACGCTTGGACATTTTTGGATTGGACGTCCAATCCAAACATCCAATCGTGATTCTTGGACCTGAATCTTTGGACCTTGCTCTAATCCATAAATTTGATTGGTTGAAATTAAATAATACTATCGCAGTAGTTTGTCTATTAAATATAATACAAATATTGCCCAATCATATGTGATGAAAGTCATGTGATGTCCAAAGTCCAATTGGACATTGAACATATAGTAAAGTCCAAATCCAAACATCCAACGTCCAATTTTTGTTGTTGGACCATTGGACATGACATCACTGGGCATAAGCATTAGAAAATTTTTGGTACAAATCGGTTGGAGACTTATAAAATAGGTGTGTATCAAATTTAGGAAGTTTTAAAAAGCTCTGCATTTTTTTTTCATGGTAAAAAAGCAAATCTAATGCTTTATATTTGGTTTTTGTAGTTCGAATTCAAATATAATTTATTAATTTTAAGCATATTGAAGCTTTTTATTATAGACAAACACGTATTCTTTATACAGAAATGAATTTTAGGATCGTGGCGAATTACAATAAATACAAAGAATTGTTGATAGTTTACTTTTTAAAGTAGAAAGGGTTACCATTTTCCTTCTATACCACATTTCTTGATACCATATAGCCGCGGAATAACACTTACTTGCATATCACTTCGAGTACGCCCATGTGCATTATTTTGAAATCAGTGTTAACTTTTTTCGTACCTCCTTAATTATAGTTAAAATAATGTGCTAGATCTAGTTAGACACTAAGTAAACCTACTTGTTTCAATGTGAAGAACAATTTTTTTAGACTCGGAAGTAGCTTACTTAGTACCGAATCTAGTTCCAAAGTACATTAGGGGTTTTTATTTTTGAAATAACGCCCATGAGTGTTATTCCATAGCTATATGGTAAGTAGAATCATTGTTTTGTTTGACTTTACTGGATAGTCAAGAAAGTTGAAACAATGGAATGGACAATAGTAACAAATAGATGTGCATATATATGTATATGCATACCGGTATGTTATGCATTTACCCAACTTCATGTCCATAGTACTGTCATTTGGTATTGTTTTTTTTTTGTTGCCCGATACCATATAGTTATTTTCTTTTTTTTTTGTGCTTGTTAATTTTTTGTCCAACTGTATTAGGTATATTTCTCATATCGTTTGATAGTTTTCAATTATAGAATTGTGTATTATTGATACCATTCTGTTTAATTGCTTAAGGGTAGGGTGAACGTAGATCATTTCTAATAGTAATCACGTTGTAATCATATTAAATCATGTGATTGACCAATCAGGATTGTAAACAACGTGATCTGACCAATCAGAATTAGCAATTTTTTGTGCTACCTAAGTAAATTTAGGCCTATCTAAGTTTTTTTTATCAATATATGAAGGTGGATTTTTTCAAATATTATGAGTTCTAGAATTTCACGATTATGAAAATAAAGGCTCATTCTACGTGATACCAAATTTTTGTTAAAATTGGTCACATTTCTAAAAAGTTTTATTAGGAGCATGTGTTTAATTTCTATATAAAATCTTATAGTACCACATAGATCATATAAAAATTGATCTACGTTCACCCTACCCTTAATTTAATTAAGTCTTTTTATCTAAAAACTCTTGATTTTTTCAGAATTGAGTTTTCATAATCGTAGGCATTGTAATGCAGATGACTGGTGAGCTATTATGTATAAGAAGAATATGATCCGAGTGCTCATTGTTTTTATTATTTTGGGGCATTTGAAAAATTGATGACAACCGATTTGATAAGTTTTTGAAGTCAGTTGACATCAGTAACTTAAAAGATTCTCACTAAGTGACTTATTAATTCGGGCATCAAAAAATTTTTTAGATGTCTCAAATGAACGGGTTATAGTTAGAAATTCGGGTAAGCCAACTAGAGTTTGATATATAAACCCAGAAAATGGACTTTTTTGTTTGGAAGACTAAAAAGCAAGTGGGTAGATAAATTGAAGGTTTTTTTCAATTTTATTAATTATTAGAGGCCCTTCTTTCTTTCTCGCAAGATTGGCTTTTTTGGTTCGACCATGGTAGTTCTCACAGCACTGGTGGATATCTTGGCTTTATGTTTATTTGAGCTTGCATGGCTTTTTTTAGTATTATTCTTTACCTTATTTATTTTTTGTTAAAAATAGTTAAAGAAAAAAAGAAAAAAATAGCTACTAAATACCTGCTAATCTTGTGCTAATAACTTTTATGGGAATAGTTTTCCAAATTCTAGTTTAGGATTTTTAGTGCCAGGTTAATATTAAATAGTACTATTTAATCAAATACATTGAAAAATTATTAGCTATGTATTTTAATAAATAGGCTATAAACTTTAATAATCTTATGCTAAATTGTATAAATTAGGGATTTGCAACTCGAGCTCATGCCCGTATATAACAAAAAGTCTAGACATGGGTGTACTGGCACAGAAATTTATTAATTTTGCCTAACACTTTGCTCGATACCTTGTGCATAGCACTTTGGTCTATGCCTTTAATAGTGCCTAGTACATTTGCACAGGCATGGGCATAAGGGATTAGTGCCTAACACTTTGCTCGACACCTTGTGCATAGCACTTCAGTCTATGCCTTTAATAGTGTTTGGTACATTTGCACGGGCATAAGGGATTAGTGCCTAGCCAAGTACCAATATACCGGGCATTTGCAAATTTTAGCTTAAATTTAGCTTAGCCAGTTAGAATATTGATATATTTTAATCTGCAATTTTATTGGTGCAAGCCTAGATTTGGTTCGATTTTTGCTATTTATTATTTATGATCACACCATACATGGATAGGTAAGGCTCTTAATAGAAAAATATTATGTGATTTCTGGCACGCCCCTTATCAAAATATTAATTGTTTTTATATTGATTATATATCGATTATTAACTATCATGGATATGTATCGATTATAATCACTATCAATATATTGGTTATATATTGGTTACTAACTATCATAGATATGTATCAATACTAAATACTCCTGCCAATTTCTATCAATAGTAAGGGCGCTGACATTTATTAGGTAATATTTTAGGGGGTGGGGGTCAAGAAAAATCTTACCTTAGTTAAATTTGATTGGCTAAAATTCTATTTATAGATCTTACCTGAGGGTGGGGGGTAAGCTCCTATAGTAAATGGATATTAGGTAATAAATGTTAGCACCCTAATAGTAATCGATATATATCTGATATAGATAGTAATCGATATATATTTGATAATATATATATTGATTACTATCTATATTAGATATATGGGGTGAAGTCAATAGAAATAGGACAAATCTATCTAATAAATTTGTCCCATTTCTATTGACTCCACCCCATATATCGATTACTATCACTATCGATAGAAATTAGCAGGGGTATTTAGTATTAATATATATCTGACCGGTTAGTAATCGATATATATATATATAAAATTTGATGACATCAATTACATAATTAATTAATCATTGCGATATTTATCTTTCTTAATCCTATATTTCTTAATCGATTATTGATTGATCGTGTTATATATATTAAACTACCTGGATTATGCTATAGATTCGATTAATTGTAATTACCCCGACCAAACCCAGGTAAGTAACTTGATTCTTGGTTATAATTATATCCAGTAATTGATGATCTGTGTGATCGATTCATAGTACTTGTGATTAAGAGGCCCGATCTTCTATCGTTTCTTCTGCGCTACACATCCTGGAACCTGATTTTCTTCAGACCCGATTGTGACTGTGACAATTATCAAAATTATAAATAACTTCTGATAGACCAGTCTGTGTTTTATAATTTTACCACCAAATGCTTGCTTTGAAGAGACAATTTCAATAAGCCTAAAATCACTAAAATTCGATTACGGGATCGTTAAAGTTTATTATTATTTTGTATATGCTTTGATTTTTGGAATTTATAAAAAAAGCTTATTTTTTTAAAACTTTAAAGCTAAATAATTTTTGATCTACTGGTCCATTTTATACCAAACTGTTCATCTCTTTAAGACGATTTCAATAAGCTAAAAATTATAACAATCCAATCACAGGGTCATAAGAAAATGTGCTATCAATAGGTGACGCACCTGAAATTGGTTTGACATAGATCAAACCAATTTCAGGTGCATCACCTATTTGATAGTGCATTTTTTTATGACCCTGTAATTAGATTTTCATGATTTTGGGCTTTTAAAGTTGTCTCAAAAAGATAAACATTTTGGTAATAAAATCTTTTAAAATGGACCAGTAGATCAAAAATTATATAGTTTTAAAGTTTTAAAAAAATAAGCTTTTTTTATAAATTTCAAAAATTGGAGCATATGAATGAAAATAGATTAGTTTAATCTAATTTTCATTAAAAACAATATAAAAACTTAGCAATCCTGTAATCCCATGATCGGATTTTAGTGATTCTGGGCTTGTTGGAATTGCCTCTTCAAAGCGGTTATTTTGGTGGTAAAATTATAAAATTGAACTAGTCTATCATAAGTTAGGGGCATTCATAAATAACGTTATGTACCCCCTCATAGTAGCGCAGGACCTCCCCTCTACTATATAAAAAATTTTTTCAAAATCTGTATGTTTATATATAAATATTTACAAAAACTTGAATATATTGTGACACAGTGATCTGATTTGGATGATTTAGGTACCATTCGATTCGTCTCAGTGAGACGAATCCAATGATACCAAAATCATTTCATTTGGATTACTGGATCATTAGTATTCACAACAAACTATTGATTTTTTAGTAATTTTATAAGAAAACATAATAACCAATAGTATTTAGCCAATAAAATTTGATCCAGTAATCCAAATGAAATGAAATTAGTACCATTCGACTCCTCTTACTGAGACGAATCGAATGGTATCAAAATCATTAAATTTGGACTACTAGTTCAATTTTTAGCCAATTTTTTTTCTAAAAAAATTACGTTATATTTTTTGATACCCCTACTTATTGAGAAAAACGTTATCGTTCGTCCAACCCCTCTTGTATAATGTTATTTATGGATGCCCCCTTATTCATGATTTTATGTTAATTTTAAAATTTAATATGCGTAGCTTATTTTTGGTTAAATTATGATATATCGAGAAGAATCAGCCAAAATATCATATGATTTTGTACCATTTGATTCATTTTAATGAAACAAATCGAATAGTAACAAAATTGTTCGATTCTAATTAATAGATATCAATAGATTATGAAAAATAGTATATGCGCCATAATTGGTATCTGTATTATAATTTATCTTTTTTAATTTGTTATTGTAATTAATGATATCTTATAAACTAGTGATTAGAATTGAATAATTTTGGTACTATTTGATTCGTCTTGATGAGATAAATCAAATAGTACCAAAATTATTCGATTCTGATCAATATATCATATATTATTAGAAAAATAAGCTATTTTCAGATAAAAGAGGTTTTTTACTGATCACAAATAGTTGCTACATAGTAAAGTCCAATTTTTACTATGTAAATAGATTAACATTACTTTAGTAAACTTATTTAGGAGATCAAAATACACATATAGTAAATTTTGATCAAAATTAAAAAACATTTTATTATTTAACTTTTAACTTTTTACATTCGTTGAATATATTTTTTTAACAAAATTTATTTTTTTGTTGAATGCAAAAAGTTAAAAGTCAAATAATAAAATCTTTTTCAATTTTTCTAAAAATTTTATTGTATATATATTTTGATCTCTGAATAAGTTTACTTAGTGATGTTAATTAATTTATATTTAATTATGTAGCAACTATTAACGATCTTAGATGTTTTTAAGTTTTTTAACCAAAAAAGATATAGTATGTATTTTTAACTAGCCAATTACAATTATATATTTATAACTAATAAAAAAATTGTGATTATAAAAAGGTTTTTTTTAATAAATTAATTTAAAAAATCTCTAAAAAAATGTGATAGTGATTATACTATTATTGTGATTATATAAAGGCAGAAAAAAATGTCTGCACAAAATCTAGTAACTATATAGAGTTTGTGACTATATGGGAGGTGATTGTATGGAAGTATAACTGTATATAAAAATATGTGTAAATCGGTAAACATATATGAATTTTATTAAATCTTTTTTTTTTTTTTTTACTCTTAGGCAGTCTTGCAGACGATCTTTATTAGAATACTTGTAAATTTCAGGAATTACAGTATTATTAACAATGTTAATCTCTAATTTGCCGAACCCCACGTCATACTGATTCTTTGATTTCAAGAATACAATATGCGACCTGCTGCACTAGTGCCGTAGCAAAATGCTAAAACAAACTAGGAGTTTGAAATCAAACTCAAGGGCGTTGTCAAACAGCCTAACTTTAAAACCTTCTTCTCCAAGCTTCTCGAGAAAAGAATACTAGTAAAAAAAAACAAATATTTAGAAAAAAAAAGGGGAAAAGTAAATGAGGGATAAACTAAACTACCTAAACAAATACCAAAATAGACAAAATAAAAAAAGAAAGAATGAAGAAAAAGGCAAAAATTAGACTGTATAATAGCACCAATTTTGCCTGGATTCAAGTATAAAAATTATATAGTACTATGCCGGTAAAAATACCAAGTACTATATTTACAGCAAAAAAACATGTAAAAAAAGCTGGCGAGGGTAAAAAAAAGGAAAAGAAAAACTATGGCTAAAAGAATATTCTAGAAGGAAATTTCAATTCTTGTTTATCTCCAACTTATCCATGTCCTGAATTTTACTCGTGACTTGATCCAATTCAGAAGCCGCATTCCCAAAATGGAAGAGTAAACAATGTCGATCTTTTGGAGGGATTAAACCAAATCTCCCACTTTTGTTGAAATTTCTGAATGCCAAATGGGCACCAAGGAAAAGTACCAAAACTGAAAGGACTTTTGAAAGAGTTACGCTATACAGAATGAGATATCTAACCAAGTATTTACTTCTGTTTTCACGTCCATAAAACTTAACAAAGCTCCAGGTTATTATGCCTACTACTTCTTCGCTTGGTAGTACTAGAGACTTCTGCTCGGAGGCCTCTCTCATAAGGGTTCGAATCTTTTTCAACTCTATTTCAGCTACAACCAAGCATACGATAATTAGCCTTGGGTCCCAGCTGCTACTAGTAAAGTTTTGTTGCATGTTGAATATGTTAACTGTATAGTTTTGTAGGTCGGAGTTCTTAAAAATTTTGGTACGAGGGATCGTTGAAAAGAGTTGATGTGAATTTTATTAAATCATATACATAAAAAAAATAAATAAACATATTTAAAGTAAGGCAAGGCAGTGTTCGCTCCTAGAATCACTAAACCTATAATCTATAAAACCCAGATTTATATTTATAATCAATACAAGTCACTCTCGTTATAGTGAAGTGATCCGTTCCATTGATAAAAAATCTTAAAAAATTTATTATATCGAGAGTTTTAATAGTAAATTCACTATATCAAAAGAATTTTATATAAACTGGCTTTGAGCTTAACTTCACTATATCGAGATTTTAATTAGTCTTCACTATATCGAGAGTTTACTATAACAAGAGTGACTTGTAATTCAAGTATGCTTTAACATAACCAATCCAGCCTAAGAATCTTAAATATACAATTCAAATTTCATACAAAAACAAGCTTGTCTTTCTTCAAAGACCCAACTTGAAATTTTAATCTCTAAAAAAAAAAAAAGACAACTTTTGTTAATAACTTTTTTTAATGCATTTCAAAATTCAGACATAGTTTTTTTTGTTACTTTTTTCAGAAAGTTGTGTCTAAGCTAACTCCTTTAAATATAAGATTATAAAGATTAATTTTAAAGTTAACTTTATAGCACTTTTTTAAAGCTAGAGATAATATTTGTACCGATTTTGGATTGTGTAATTTTATGTTTCCAAAAAGTAATTTAAAATATACTGTATAAATAAGTTATTTGGAAATTGATTTATACTAGCCAATTAGACAAATTTCTGTCTATATCAATAAGTAATAAAAATGTAACAATAAATGGTTCTATAAAAATTGACAGATATCTAGTCACATGCTATCTAGCTAGCCAATCATATCACTTTGACATGTATAGTTGTTTAATATTGTAGATGTTTGTTTAATACTATATAATTTTTTCATTGTGTTTTCTAATATATCAAAACTTTTATTATACAGTTGTCCCTCTCTATAATCACCAAGTCTGTCGCACCCTATTTTGGTGATTGTAAAGAGGTGTAACTATAAATAAAATACCTTATTATGGTCATCTATAGGCGAAATGTGGTGTACTTCTATCTAAACCTTTTTTCTTACTAAGTTAAAGATACATGCCCACTAATTGAAAGTTGTAGAGCTCGTCGAGACGCATCTAAGGGCACTGCCAGGAATCAGCTGATTTGATTTTGGCCAAAATTTTGACTCACCCTATTTTAGTCAGGTCTTCATATTAAATTTCCCAATTTTCAGCCCCCTCCAGGAAATCAGCTGATTTCTGGCCCTCCTCTAACCGTGGTTAGATCATTCAAATTGGCCCAGTGGATGGCGAGATATCGTCGAAAAACGATTGGCTGACTATATAAAACCTCTATGTAAACAATATTTGTTTACATAAGAAATTTTATATAGTCAGCCAATCGTTTTTTGACAATATCTCACCATCCACTAGGTTGATTTGGATGATTTAACCACCATTAGATGCGTCTTAACGAGCTCTACAACTTTCAATTAGTGGGCATGTACCGTTAACTTAGTAAGAAAAATGTTTAAATGGAAGCACTCCACATTTTGCCTATATGATTTTCATATGTAATCTCCGTCATATAGTCAGCCAATCGTTTTTCGATGATAACTCGCCATCCACTGGGCCGATTTGGATGTTCTAACTACTGTTAGATGCGTCTCGACGAGCTCTATAACTTTCAATTAGTGAACATGTATCATTAACTTAGTAAAGAAAAAATTTTAGATGGAAGCACTTCACATTTCACCTATAGGATCACTCTCCAGTTGACAGGCGAATTATCAATTTATAAATAATTTTAAATATAAAAATTGGCCAATCAGATTATATAATCCATATTTAGTTAAAAATTGATGACTATAATGAGGGTTTTTTATTAATAAAACTATTAAAAAATCAAATTTTCATGGTGATAGTAATTATAAATGATTTGTAACTATAATGAGGTTTTTTTACTATGTTTGAGTCTGTCGCACAAAATCGGGTGCTTAAATAGAGGTGTGACTATAGGGAAGTCTGACTGTACTTCATTATTGCGAGATTTTGGCAATATAATATTACAATAGCAGAATTACAACAAAGTAGCAAATATTGTATCACAATTTATACAAAATAATATGGTAAATATCTTAATATTATAAATAAAATTTATCTTTAACTTTATTTGTACAGTACTGGACAGCAAAAACCATCCTTTTTTTTAAAATGTGCCAAATTTGAGGTATGTAATACAAACAGTGGTTAATATATATTTAACGCAAGTTCTGATTGGCTAATTATAATTTGTTTGTATATTGTACTGTATATAGTAATTTTTAATAATAAATATAGCGGCTTATGCTAAGATGGCTTATGCTAAGATCTGGGTTTTCATTTAAATCTATAATACCTACTAAAATCTACATGTACTCTTTTATTAATAACCCTAACCCTAAACCCTAACCAAACTATAAAAACAAACACCCCTAAAAAATCTCTCTAAAATTTTATAATTTTATAATAAAATAACTTAAACTCTCAGTATAAGTCATCTCAGTATAAGCTGCCACAATAAATATTAACCAATCAAATTGCACACATGTAATCAGGCATCAATATGATTGGTCGATTGTCCTGCGTCAAATTTTTGCTTTACTATAAAAGTTACTAAACTTTAATCTCTTATAACTTTTTTTAAAAAGCAAAATATCAAAAATTTGTCTTACAAATTTGTAGTTTAGATTACAAATAATAAATATGTAAGAGTGATTTTTAAAATAATTACTTGTTGTCAAGTTATTAACCTTTAAACAATGCCAAAAAAATAGATAGTTTTTGTTGCCCAGTACTATATATATATATATTGTTACAGTACCGGAAGCCTTCTTTAATTCCGATAAAGTAACAATCACACGGCTCCTGAGATCCCTTACTTTGGGCGTGAAGTAGTGTGCAAGAGGGAAGTATAGTTTCCTTTATGTCTGTAAGAAACTATACACTTCTCTACGGCAGTTCGATATAAACAACAAGAGATAATAGGCAGTTTATTAATTTAATAAGAGGGCTATTCCAAGGTGTCTGTTCCTTAGAAATCCCAAGAGTTTATTTTATAAATATAGAGGAGGGTAATTAATATAAAGATAAGATAAAATACAATGTCTGGATCTCTAAAACTAAGGAAAATAAGGAGGGTTTATATATCTATTGAGCTAAGTGTCACTAAGCATCGTTAAGCATCACTAAGCGTCATTAAGCGTCACTAAGCATCGTTAAGCATTGCTAAGCGTCGTTAAGCATCGCTAAGCGTCGTTAAGCATCGCTAAGCATCATTGTGTTCATTGCACATCAATTTCATTTATTACTATTACTAAATACAGCTATAACAAAATTTCATTATTAAGTTCTAATTTCTTAACTAATTTCTCTCAAAATTAAAACCTATTCTATAACATTTCTCTCCCCTTTAAGAACGAACTCCGTGAGCTCTAATTTGGAGAAGGACTTGAGAAAGTTCGGCATCGGTTAACCTCGTAATCATTGTATAAGTAATATAGGTTGTTCGAGAGATATTTTCTATCGGTTGGTTGGAGAAAAGCAATTTCATTCGTTTGGCACACTTCCATGTGTCTCGGGCTCTTCTTTCTCCTTGAGTCTTTTCAATTATAGATTAAATATCTTCATGATCGTTGGGGTACTTGTCTATAAGGTTACCAAGATAATAATAAGCTTCGAGCAGCTTAGTTTGGTCTTGTCTGTTTCTAGTTCGAGTTTTAATTCGTTTGAGAATTTTCACAATTTCTCTTGATACGTTATTCCAGTATATAGAGGAATAGAAGTCTGGGTTAGAGGTCCACAAGGTTGGAAAATATCTTGTATAATCTTGGTTAACTTTTCAGGTAATGGAGCAGGAGTGACTTCTTCTTGATTAGCGATTGGAACTGTTAATGTTTCTTCTTGTATATCTTCTAATTCTAAGTTTGGGTTTATTTCCTCTGTGTCATTTACTTCTGGTAAATTAATTTCTAATTGTTATGTGTCTTCTAGAGTGTTCAGAAAATTATTTGAGTCTGGCTCAAGAAAGGAGGTAATTACATTAGTAAGGTCAATAGTCTGAGTGGTATCATTATTATCACATAACCATACACATTGCGATGTAATCCACAATGCATAATTTTGGGCGACATTATCTTGTTTCCATGTCTGAAAAAGGTACTGAAGGGCTAACAAGGTTTGAGGTTGCAANCCACAAGATTGGATAATATCTCGTATAATCTTGGTTATCTTTTCAGGTAATGGAGCAGAAGTGACTTTTTCTTGATTAGTAGTTGGAACTGTTAATGTTTCTTCTTGTATGTCTTCTAATTCTAAGTTTTGGTTCATTTCTTCTGTGTCATTTACTTCTGGTACATTAATTTCTAATTGTTCTGTGTCTTCTAGAGTGTTCAGAAAATTATTCGAGTCTGGCTCAAGAAAAGAAGTAATTATATTAGTAAGGTCAATAGTCTGAGTGGTATCATTATTATCACATAACCATACACATTGTGATGTAATTCACAATGCATAATTTTGGGCGACATTATCTTGTTTCCATGTCTGAAAAAGGTACTGAAGGGCTAACAAGGTTTGAGGTTGCAATGTAGGGGTGGTCATTTTTGGGAAAATTCCAAAAGGTGTAGTTGTATAAATACATTTTGAGGTTTTACGAATTAAATTGTGTGTTTCATCCCCTTGTAGATCAAATTTCTTCTAGAAATTTCCAGGAGAATCAATAACAACTACTGGTTCCCAAGTTTGTGGCTCGTGATATTTAGCAAGACGATCACTATTATATTATTTTTGTAAAATTTTTCCTTCTATTGTCTGTAATTTATAAGCACTATTGTCTAATTTTTCATTGATAAGGAAAGGTCCAAATCTTTTGTCTTCAAATTTGGCTGAGCGAGAGGCTTCTAGTTCCTTCCTTTGTATCCATACTTTATCACCAATTTCAAATGTTTCTGTTTGAATATTGGCATCAAAACGGGCTTTTTGTTTTTGCTATGATCGTTCGGTATTTTGTCTGGCCTGATTCTGGTAATTTGGTAATTTCTCTATCAAATCATAAGCAGGTTGGAGGATACTTCCTTGTAAGTCTATTTCATCACCAATTTCTGTAGGTTCTACTAGGAAAAGTGCTTCGATTGGTAAGGTAGCATATCTTTCATATATAAGTTGAAAAGGGGTATATCCTGTGGTAGCATGTCTTTTTGTTCTATATGCTAAGAGAACAGCAGGTATATACAGATCCCAATCATCATCTCCTTTTACTTTTGCAAGTGATTCACACAATGTTCTATTAAATCTTTCTACCATACTATTTGTCTGAGGGTGGTAGGGAGAAGAGAATTTATGCTTGATAAGAAATTTCCCACAAAGAATTCTAATTGTTTCACTAATAAAATTGCGACCTTGGTTTAATAAGATAATTTTTGGAGTTCCATGTCTACAGATTATCTCCTCAAAGATAAACTGAGCAAGTGTACTAGCACTAGCATCTGGGACAGCACGAGCTTCTGGCCATCATGTTAGGTATTCAGTAGTGACAATAATATATCGATTGTTTTGTTTAGTTATAGGCAAAGGGCCTACAAGTTCAATTCCAACACGTTCGAAAGCTCTTCCTATTTGTATAGGATGTAAAGGTTCTTTCCTATGACCTTTTTGTCTTCTTTGGCATTCCTCACAAGTCTTCACATATTCTTGTATATCTCGATACATTTGATCCCAATAATAACGTTCGGATATTTTATAATACATAGCGACCGTTCCCAAATGTCTAGCAGTGGGTGCTTGTGCATCATATATAATACTGGTTCAACTTCTGTCCATTTTATAACTCTAAGTGGTCTGTCTGGGTTTCTTTTATTCTTCTTATAGAGAAGGTGATGTCTAACTTCAAAATATTTAGCCTGGGTCATAAGTCGTTTTTGTTCTTGGTCAGTAAATCCATCTGGAAATTGGTCTGTGTCCAAATAGTGGTAAAGATTATGATATTGGTCAAGATTCATATAATTTATTAGGTACAATGGTCTGAGTCGGTAACCGAGAGAGGGCATCAACATTCGAATGAATTCGGCCTGGTTTATGAATAATTCCAAAATTGTATGGTTGGAGCTTCAAGATCCATCTTCCAATTCTTCCTTTGGGTTCAGCAGTACGTAACCATTTCAATGCTAAGTGGTCTGTAACTAAGATGAATTTTGTAGCGCCTAAATATTTGTGAAAATGTTCTATGGCCCATACAACTGCAGCACATTCAAGTTCAGTTGCTGCATAATTCATTTCTTCTTTTCGCAAACTTTTACTAGCATAGGCAATCGGGTGTTCTTTTCCATTCCTATCTAGTTGGCTTAGTGTGGCACCAAAGCCATTATAAGAAGCATCGGTAGCAAGTATAAATGTCTCTTTAAAATTGGGATAGGCTAATATAGGAGCAGTAATGAGTCTAGATTTTAATTCTTCAAAAGCTTTTTGTTGTTTGTCTTGCCAGTGATAGGGTTCATTCTTTTGTAGAAGAGAATTCAAAGGGCGAGCGATTGATGAAAAGTTTTGAATAAATTGGCGATAGTATCCCGCAAGTCCAAGGAAAGATCGAAGGGCTGTAAGGTTTTTAGGAGGTTGAATCCGTTGGACAGCTTCTACTTTTTGAGGGTCAGGGGCGATACCGTTAGCAGAGATTAAGTGTCCAAGAAATGGTAGTTGGTGCATCCAGAAAGTACACTTTTCTATATTAAGTCTGAGTCCTGCTTGTTTAATTCTATTAAATACTCTTTTTAAATGGGTTAAATGTTCATCAAATGTTCTCGAATAAACAATTGTATCGTCTAAGTACACAACTACAAATTTCCATGCAATTCCTTTATATACACGATCCATCAGCCTTTGAAAAGTTGCAGGAGCATTGCAAAGACCAAAAGGCATTACATTAAATTCATAAATTCCGTATCGTGTAGTAAAGGCAGTTTTCTCTTTGTCACGGGGGTCCATGGCAACTTGCCAATATCCACTCGCAAGATCGAGAGTAGAGAACCAAGAGCATCCTGTGAGGGCATTAAGTATTTCATCAATGCGAGGTAGAGGGTAAGCATCCTTTTTAGTGACAGCATTTACTTTTCTGTAGTCTACACAGAATCGTAATTTGCCATTTTTCTTTCGTACTAGAACAATAGGTGAGGTCCAAGGGCTATTAGAGGGTTGAATGAGTTTATGTTCTAACATTCTTTGGATTTCTTCTTGTATAAATTCTTGCTCATTTGGAGGTACAGAATAAGGGCGAGAACGAATAGGGTGTATATCCTCAGTATAGATTCGATAAGTCACCAAATTGGTTTGTCCTAGCTCAGTTATATCATTTGCAAAAAGGTTTGCAAATTCTTTTAATAATTTTCGGCAAGCTAGGCCTTGTTCTTTATTAAGTGGTCCAATATTTAAAGAGGTCTGGGTCGATAGAGTATATTCTTCATGTTCAAGGGTAATAATATTTACAGGTCTAGGTATAAGAGTCTGGTCTGGGTCGACAGGTAGTTTATGATCCTGCCTAGGATTCTCTAAAAATTTTGACAGAGTATATTCAAAGCATTAGCCTGTTGGTGAGCATTTTGGGCTTCTTCTTGGAAAAAGCGTAGTAAAGCAGCATTGGTAGTTTCCAAGGTTTCAATTCTTGCTTGTAATTGTTTTATCAGTTGGTCTTGTTGTTGCACTTGTTGTTGGAGTTGATAAAACTGTGAATCGTCATCTATTTCTTTGATAGTTTCCTCAGTAGGTGGAGAGTAAATTTCTGGGTCTGGAAGTTTGCAATCATCACAATATCCTTGATTTGCATTCAATTCGTCCTGGTGTTTAACATGTAAACACTCTTGGCAAAGGTCGACAGGAACTGTAAAGTTTCTTCTAAGTACAGCGAGGGCATACTTCTGGTCATAGTCTGGGTGGCTAGTATCAAAGGATTTATCTAAAATTGCTTGTAGAGGGTCAATATCATTTTCTAATAATAGGTCTGATTCAGCTTGCAATATAAGTTGCATTTCCTTATAGCTCCAAGGTTGAGTTATGCGATCAGAGGTTAGAGGTTCTAAGGTCTGAGTGATGGTCTGGTCATTTTCATCTAAGAGAATCTTAGCAAGTCGGTAAATTCTGGTCTAGTTCATTTCATACTGGTGTCCTGCATTCTTTGTCGATTCAGTATAACATTTAATTCTGGTCCAGAGGTTATAGTTAGGGTTATATTGAACACCTTGGCTAGCTTTGTATGTGTAGAGGTGTTCCAATTCACAAAACCATAATTCTTCTTGAAGACTATCTAATTGACACATTCTAGAACTTGTATCTGCTTTATTACATACTTTACAATTAACAAGCATTCCACATCCTTCACCTTGGGTAAAGAAATAGATACTCCTAGGATCTTCTCGGTCAAAAGCACAATGGAAATCATTATAACATCCTGGGCATACAAGTTTCTCTTCAAGAAGTTTAAGAACTTCTGGTCTGTTAGGAACTTTACATTAGCAACAATGGTGGGTACGGCGAGGGCTATGGTTAGGTAGACGATTACTATCAACTTGATCAAGAGTGCATCCACACTTATAAACCAAGTTTTGTCTTTTCCAAGTGGCAAGAGGACAGTAAGCTTCAATATGGCCTAATGTACTGCATCCTCTGCAGATATTATTAGGGCAGTCTCTGTATAGATGGTTGGAGTCATAGCAAGTAGGACAGGCAGTACGTCTTGGGGCTTGTTTGGGGCATTTAATAGCAATATGGCCAAATTTCTGGCATCGATTACATTGGTTGGTAGGACAATTTGCAAAGAGGTGGTCAGGAGAACCACAATTTCCACGGACATGCTGTTTAGGAGCTTTTCTGCTTTTACAGCAAGAATGATAAGTGGACCATTCATTTTCTTCTGGTGAAAGAGATTGGTCTGAGTCTTCTCGATCGAAAGCATAAGCTTCTCTGGGGTACAAGTATTCTGGTTCATAAAGGTCTAATTCATCTGGTGCAGTCACAGTGGGTTGACTGGGTAGAGGTTGGTTACTTTCATAAGTAGTAGGGATAGTATGTCTCTTGTTTCCCCATTTAAAAGTATATCAGCCATTTTTCTAGTTATAGTTTGCTTCCACTTTTTGATTCTAGTCATTTCCCAAGAGAAGAGAGTAAGAAGTAGTATCTACTACTTCTACAGTAAGAGGGATAGTAATATGATCAATTTTAATTGGCAGATCTTTTATAATCCCTAAAGGTCAAGTGGAAGTTCCAACTGCAGGAACAATAAGGCTGTTAGAGGCCTTTTCAATAGTCAATACAAGTTCCTTGACTGCCTTGTGAGCTATTATACTGATCGAAGCAACACTATCAATAATAGCTTGATAGGGTTTATTCTGCAGAGAGACATTACATTTAACAGGTGTAGTATATGCAGGGGATTGAACAAGATTGGCATTTTTGGCTTCCTCATAAAGGTAAGTAGCCAAGGCACCTCGGATAGATGGATTATTGAGTAGTGTTTTCCACTTGCTAGCAGTAAGAGAGGGTGTCTGAGTCTGATTTTGTGTAAGATAATTAACACTTCGATGATAAGGCGAAGGAGATCGATTAGAGGAGTTTTGGTAAGAGTGATAGTTATCATTATTTCGGCTTCTATAATTATTATCTCTAGATTGGCTTCTAGGACGAGAATTATTGCGACTGCGAGAACGGTCTCTGTTATTGGAATAGCGATCAGAAGAGCGACCATTTCGGTCCCTATTTTGGTTGTTATTTCTGTTCCGGTTATTGTTATTATTATTGCAACGAGAGTTGGATCCTTGTCGTTGGTTCTGTTTTCTACTATTACAATCACGAATAAAATATCTAGTGCGTCCACAATAATAACAGATAAGAGGCTCTTTCATTCGAGGGGTTTGAGCGCGGTTGTCAGTATAATTAACAGAAGAGGTAGGTGTGGTCTGTGTCTGAGCTAAGTTGATACTCAGCTTAGCAATTTGGTCTGTAAGTTGTTGAATAGCTTGGTCGGTATTGGTAGTAGGTGTAGTCATTAATTTTCCAGTTTCCTAGCAGAGGGCTACTTCAATAGCATTGTCCAAGGTATTAGGTATAGCAGCTTGAACATTTACTGCATACTCAGGGCGTAAACCTTGAATAAAAAGTTGTTCAACAAAATCAGCTGGAAAAACCTCAATCGGGTCCACTTTCTTTTGTAAGGTACGAAATCGGTTGACATATCCATCTACTGTCTCTGTGGGTCCTTGCTTAATATCAAAAAGCTGTTTTTGCCAGAGAGCCTTTTGCTTAGTAGTATAGAAACGTGCCTTAAAAAGATGCTGGAAACTTCGGTCCTGGGCACCATCATTATTGAAAGCATTGAGTACTGGGTTTAAAGCGGTGTACCAGTCTAGAGCAACTCCTTTAAGGTACACAGAAGCAAGTTGGAGTTTCCGTTTAGCACTCCATTTATTAGCAGTAGCAGCTTTTCTAAATTCCTTTAGCCAGTCAGCAGGGTCTTGGGTTCCATCTCTATAAAAATCTGCAACAGTTATGAGAGTTTTCTCAGAGTCTTGTCCAAGGGCATTAGCAAGATCAGTTATGGCTTGTGCAGCAGTTCGTAAAGCAGCGTCTCCCATTGGATTTTCTTTGTCTAATTGATTAAGAGGTAAGATAGGGTTTAATTCTTCAACAAGAGGTTGTAAATTTATTTCCTTGAATTGTGAAGGAGAGTCAGCCCTAACAATAGTAGTGTCTTGATTTTGAATATAATCATCAAGAGGATCAATTAAATTTTGATTGTTAAGAGGAGGTGTATTAAGTAACGGAGGTGTATGGCGTGGAATAACGTTTATATCTAAATTAACAGTTGGATAAAATTCAGTTACAAGAGGAGGTGGAGGAACAGTTGTGCGAGTTGCAGGAGAAAAGGTTTGTTGTAAATAGCGAAGAAATCGATTTTGTGGAGGAGAAGTAGTTTCTTGAGTATAATGATATGGAATTTCTGAGATAGGTGAGGAAGGAAGTGCAAGGCTTGGAGGGATTGGTATATAAGTATTAGTGGAAGAACCAACACCAGTGTCAGCTAATTGTTCAGGTCCTAAAGTAAATATAGATCTGGGTAGAGAAACGTCAAAGTTTAATTCAGTTCTTCCTAATTGATTTTGAAAATTGAATAGAAGGTTTTCAGTCCTTAGTTGAATTGAAGCAAGTGTAGAAGGTAAGAGGTCTTCGATATGAAGATCAAGTAGGGTAGCTTCAAAATTAAGAGGTAAGGTAGGTGCAAGAGTATAGGGGGTATGTGCAAGGAGTAGACAAGCAATAACTTTTTTTGGGTCTAAAAGGTCGTTATTATAGCGGCAACTAAAAACAATGTCTCGAGCAGCGGCTCTAGCAGTATTATAATCAGTAGCAGTAACTAAAACACAGTAAGAGTTGTTTGTCTTTTGTGAATATTGGGTAGCAAAATAATTGTCTCGATATGTTCCCCAAAATTGGCGAAAGGGACAGTATAAATTAGCAATAAGATAACAGATAGTACATGATAAATCAGGATGGTAGGCTTGTAAAACGTCTACTGCGAGTGAGGAAGGGTGACTTGTTTTGTGTACTTCAATTTGTTCTAAGTATAGTTTATATGCTCTATTCATATAGAGAAGTCAGTTCCCAAGTCTCAAGAAAACTAATAAAAAAATAATAGAATATATCTCCAAAAATAAAAGATTAGTAGTAAGTTGTTAACAAAATTTTAATCTCCAAAATATAGTAAGTAGTTAATATCCAACAAAAAGAAAATTTCAAGTAAGTTGTAAGAAAATAACAAGAGTGCAATTAACAGCAAGAGAGTTAGTAACAGCCAAAAAAAAATTTTTGCCAAGGTAATAATAAGATTTCCAAATTCTTCAATAATATCCAATAGTTTAATTAGGTTTTCGCCAGAAGGCACCAAATGTTATAGTACCGAAAGCCTTCTTTAATTCTGATAAAGTAACAATCACATGGCTCCTGAGATCCCTTACTTTGGGCGTGAAGCGGTGTGCAAGAGGGAAGTATAGTTTCCTTTATGTCTGTAAGAAACTATACACTTCTCTAAGGCATTTCGATATAAACAACAAGAGATAATAGGCAGTTTATTAATTTAACAAGAGGGCTATTCCAAGGTGTCTGTTCCTTAAAAATCTCAAGAGTTTATTTAATAAATATAGAGGAGGGTAATTAATATAAAGGTAAGATAAAATACAATGTCTGGATCTCTAAAACTAAGAGAAATAAGGTAGGTTTATATATCTATGGAGCTAAGTGTCACTAAGCGTCGTTAAGCATCGCTAAGCGTCATTAAGTGTCACTAAGTGTTGTTAAGTGTCGCTAAGCGTCGTTAAGCATCGCTAAGCGTCGTTAAGTGTCGCTAAGCGTCATTGAGTGTCATTGCACATCAATTTCGCTTATCACTATTACTAAATACAGTTATAACAAAATTTCCTTATTAAGTTCTAATTTCTTAACTAATTTCTCCCAAAATTAAAACCTATTCTATAACAATATAAATTATATAATGCACACTATTAACTAATCAACTTTTCTAGTTGATGTTTATAAATTTAACTAGTTAATCAGATGTTCTGATTAATGTTCCTTTCACTGATTAAAGCATTAATTATAAGTCGGTAAACTAATGTCATATATCATTATAAAGAATAATAGCTTTATCTCCCACTACAGGAAATTAATCAAGTAGATTACCAGCTATAAGAGGGACCAGAGGGCTTTCTTATAACCGAAGGGATTTATCTCTCATTTTTATATACAATTGATCCTCTATATAATACACCTTACATTAGAATGTTTAATAAACTATTTAATCAAAGCATAATTTGATAATCATTATTGTTTGGATTTCTTGAAGACTAATTTCACATATGAATTTGTGCTACTTTAGGTACAATTAACATACAAATCATATCATAATTTTTTTAAAAAACTATATTTCTAATTTAATTTTACTAAAAGATAATGAAAGGTATTGCAAAATCAGCTCTATTACAGTGTAGAACTAGTCTAAAACTATAGTTAAAAAAAAATTTTGATATAATTTTGTATATTAGTTTGGTAAAAAAAAAAAAAGTACCTAAAAGTAGTATGAATTCATATATAAATTTATACATGAAATCAGCTTTCAAAAAATCTAAACATATATGTTCCTAACTACATTTTGATTAATTAGTCAATTAAATACCCTAATAGTCATAGGACATATCTTTTGCATTGTTATTACTTATAAATCAAATAAGTTGACTAACCTCAATTTTATATATAAATTTATACAAAAAAATTATTTAAATTTAATTTTTGTAAAAATGTATATATAAACCTTTTTTTTAAATTTTAAATATATATTCTTTAGTATTTAATATTCTTTAGTTTAAAGCCAAGTTTTTAATTTTTGGTAGGGGTATAGATATTTATTATCTGATTTTTTAGAAGGAGGAAGGTCAGAGGGATTATCAGGTACTATATAATATAGAATTATTAGCTAATTAAAATTGCTCATATAAAATTTTTAATAATAATAATTAAAAATATAAGAATTTTATTTTATATTAAGAGGCATGCCATTTATCATGTGATAATATTTACTTAGTAGCCACTCCTATCCATGTATGATGTGATCACTTTATCTAATTCTGATTGATTAATATAATATATAGACGTAATTACTGCCTATGACCATGTATCTATAGTAAAAATCACATAATAAATAGCATGCCCCTAATCTCTAACAATGATTTTTTTTACAATTGCTAATCCAAATTAGATAAAAAATTTCTGAAGATATAAATTATATTTGGCTACAAGATATTAAAATTTTAGCTAATTTGGATTAGTAATTCTTAAAAAATTGATTAATCAGACTTAGACTTAATTATGGTTTGGTCTGGGTTTGGATCTGGTCTGAAGTCTGTAAATTGGTCTGAGTTTGAATATATTTATATATATTTTTTGGTGTTAAAAAAGTTTATTTAATGCATGAAGTTAGAATTCATTAGTAAAATTTTGTGAATCATAAGATTTTATAAAATTTTATTAATAAAATTCTATAAAATCTTATAATTCACAAATTTTATTAATTAATTCTAACTTTATGCACTAAGTGAACATGTATAGTATTTAAAAATACATCAAAACGGCATAATTATTTTTATTTTACTTGAACTTTCATCAGAAAAATATATATGCGTAAACTTGTGCAATTTTTTACAGTATGTAAGAAAATCGTAATCTTACGTAAAATTTAGCGTAATACTACTTAAGTCTTACGATGTGTAAAAAAATTGTAAATTTACGTAAAAATTTTATGTAAATTTACGATTTTCTTATGCACTATAAAACTTGCATAGTTTTACACTAAACCTTTTATGTAAGTTTACAATTTTCTTATATATTGTAAAAACTTGTGATGTGAAAGTTTACACTAAATTTTTTACAATTTTTTTATGAACTGTAAGAAATCGTAAATTTACACTAAATTTCTTACATAAATATTCGAACTCTTTCGAAATATTTTAGAATCAGAAAACAAGTAGATCTGTAACCTGGATCGCGCATTGGACTAATTTTTCGAAATAGTTCGAAATAGTTTGATGAGGTTCAAATTCTGTACTACAAGATCAGATTAGATCTTTTGTTTATAATTAGATCTTCTATTTTGGTTTTTTTTCACATTTTTGTTTTCGTTCGTTTTTTTATTTTCGTTTGTTTTTTTGTTTTTGTTTGTTTTTTTTATTTTTTTTTATTTTTTTTTAATTTTTTTAATTTATTTTTATTTTGGCACTTTACAAGAAAAACAACCAACTTTTTGAAACCTTGCACATGCCAACTACGACTTCTAGCACGTACCCCCAGCAATTTCTAAATTTTAAAAACACTTCTTTAGAGAAATGGCGCAAGTTTTCGCAAGCATTCGCAAGTTTTTGCAAGTTTTTGCAAGTTCTTGCAAGGTTTTGCTTCATTTATTTTTCGTTTCATGGTTTTTGTTTTTGTTTTTTTGGTTTATTTAAAATTTTTTTATTAATTTATTTTATTTCGGCACTTTGTGAGAAAAACAAACAACTTTCGAAACATTGCGCATACCAACTACAACTTTCGACACTTCAAGAACACAAACCAGCAATTTCTAAATCTTCAAGAACGCTTTTTTAGAGAAATAGTTGCAAGTTTTTGCAAGTTTTTGCAAGTTTTTGCAAGTTCTTGCAAGGTTTCGCTTTATTTTTTTTTGTTTCGTGTTTTTTTGTTTTGTTTTTTTTGGTTTATTTTTAAATTTTTTTTATTAATTTATTTTATTTCGGCACTTTGCGAGAAAAACAACAACTATTCGAAATCTTGCGCATGCCAACTACGACTTCCGACATTTTCAAAAACAATAGAAAACAAAGAAGCGAAGATAATAGCTAACTGTGGAGTGAGTGAAAATAAGTGTATAGGGCTAGTTTTTTGTATATAGTATAGAATTAGATGCGACGAAGTGCGAAAGTAGTTTAAAATATTTGTAATAATGTAAAAATAATACGTAATATATAATAAAGTATGTAATATTAATTAAAAATATATATTTAATAAATGTAAAATATAATATATAATAATAATAAATAAAAAATAAAAATTTTATAATAAATTGTGAAATCGTGCGAAATATTGCGAAACTCTGTAAAAAAGCATGATTATGTAAATATGTATATCATTTATTTATTTTTTAAAAAATTTTGAAAATTTGCGAAAATTTGCAAAATGTTGCGAAACAATGCGAAAACATCACAAAATATGCGAAAATATTACTCTTGTGATCCTGCAACCCCCCAAAGGAGTATTCGCATTGTATCATAAGATTTTCGAAATATTACGGCAATAACTTACGTAAGATTACGATCTGAGAAAATAAAACTCTCTCTGTTTATCACTTGTACACAAACTTTATCCAACTCTTTTGCTCAAAAAATCTCTATAACTTAGAAATTTATTAAGTAAACCTATTTTTATTTTCAAAAAATCTTGATCTACACACAATTTTACATATAATAGCTAAGTTTCAAACAAATAATAGCTAAACTTAACAAGAAAATTTACTTGTTGGCCTTTGGGCCTTCCAAACTGGTTTTTTCTAAGTCTCTCTAAAACCACCTTTTAACCTTTTTCTACAAACTTAGAAAAAGTTTTAAACCAAAATTTTCTCTTCAAAACAAGCTATAATAGATTACTATAGCCTTAAAATTAACAAAGTTATTTTAAAATTTGGTTTAACTCTATCCAACTTTTACTTTGTTTCTTTTTTTTACTTTTTACCCCTAAAAAACCACTTAAATTCGTTTTTTGTGTAACTTTCTACTGTGTAACCCACTTTTACAAGCTCAAAATTTTAGTGGTCCTCTTATAATTACACTAAATCAAATTAATTATTACAAAATTTACACAAATTTAAAGTTTTACAAATTAGTATTTATTTAATTTGTACAAAGTAATCTTTCTGCACCAACCATATTAGAGCTACACAAAGTAACCTTGTACCACACCAGCCATAGTTACACAAGCCACACAAGCCATATATTACTTTAGTGAAACTACAAGCCCTTTATTAGCGCAACATTACACGAATAATTTTTACCTCATTGTGAAGCTCTCTTTACTCTCTATTAGTCTACTCTAATTATATAATCCAATACTCTCTTTATAATTAATAATTTTTAAATTTATTCTACTTTATTTTGTCTTTTTTATTACTTTTATATTCTATATACTTTTTTATTACAAAACTTATTTCAATATGCCAACATTAACTCAACAAGACCCAGATACCGCTTATCTTGATTACTTTTATACTAATCATGCACAAAGCTTTTGTATTGCTCTCTTTGAAGATGAACAAGAAGATAACTTAAAAGCAATTCCTCCAAACCAGGAACCAACTACTTGTCATACTAGAACCACTAGAACTAATAAAGCAACACACTTCTTTTGTGCTCCTTTAGCAACATCAGTAGTTACATGCTTATGCCGTAAATATCACACAAAATTCATTTCAGTTCAAAACAATACCTACCAACCTCACAAAGAATTTACTCAAATTGCAATGGGAAAAAAACAAATTAGCAAAACTGTTGAACTTATTAACCAAATTTCTCAAACTTCTGACAATATTCCACATTCACCTACACCTCAACTATGCCAACACACATGTCCTAAATGTTCTAAATTAATTACCTGCAGAGTTTATAACAATAAACACCATCCAAATGAAAGCTATGTTCTTGTTGACAAAAAAGTTTATCATACAAATTGTGCTACTCTATTATCAACATCCTCTTCTTTTCTCTTAACTACTTCTTCTTTAAATATCTCATTTACTATTTCTCATCTTGAAGATCCCAGGAAAAACTTGACTCCAATTTTTCAAAATTTACAAAATACTTCACAATCATCCCAAGGAGATCCCCAAACAACAACCTTTAATTCACCAATCTATACTACTTCTTCAGATATATTAACATCCACTTCTTCAACCCAATCTACTGTTCTTCCTACCCAATCTTCAGCAAAGCCACTTTCTAATATTAATACAAATAAAACTTTTTAAACTTCTCAAACCCAACCATCTGTTAAACACACATATTCTAGTAAATTAAAATCTCCAACTAATCCACTTTTTTCAACTCTTGGTCCACTTACTTCAACTGAAGATTCACAAGTCTCTTCAATGGATTTTGATAATACCTCTGGCAACCCTACTAAGACTACTTATAACAATAATACTAGCAATCCAACTAATTCAGAAGAACCAATTCAACCTAAACATAATACATCTAATAATTTTGATTGGTTTCAACACTATCCAATCACTAGTAAAATGGAAAACAATACAATACTTAATACTCTTGGACATCAATTTTTCAACTTCATTAAACCCCTTTTAATTGATTTTGCTTCTGGCAAAATTGTTAAATCTTCTTCTCAAAATAATAATAACAAAAATCAAAAAGAATTCGGACATACCTTTAAATACTTAATGGCATCACTAGCTGGAAAACGGCCTAAATTTCTTCTTGATCTAATTCTTGAAGCAAATCCCTCACTTGACAAAAGTTCTATAATTCCTTTCTGTATTATCTTTGATACTTTTAAATCTCTATTTCTTCAGTTTACAACTGAACTCTTTACTCAACTTAATTACAAAAAAATCTTATCATCTTTAAGCTCTATTCCTCCTTATAGTATCCTTAACTGTAACCAAGTCTCTTTGAATCTTGCTCGTATACACTTATTTCTTCAAAATAAATATCAAACTATTCATGCCCAAAAGTACTTAATATTAAACCCATTCGCTTCAAAATTCACTATGCATTTAGTGAGGATACATCTAACAAATCTCTCTTTCAAATCCAAAATGACGACAAATATAATATTAATGTAGCTCTCAATATTCCTAAACAACAATTTTCTCAAAACTTTAGAATCCCTTCCCTTAAACCCTTTATACAAGATCTTAATAAATGGTTTGATTCCTTCATCCCAACTTATGCTAGACAATTCAGCAACTTATCAGAAACTACAACAAAAAAAATATACAATCACATCAAGCATGAAGTTGCTATGACACTAGCTACTGAATGTAAAAAACTTCTACCATCCTCTTTTGATTTTTCTGAAATTACCTTTCTTAGTGAATGAAGAGAAGCAGTGACTAAAGCCACTCTCTACCATATTCATACCTGCAATGCAAATGAACATGCATGTGAAATTCTTAATATCAATATATCAAACCCAGAATTTGCCAACCAATACACCTA